>CACVKI010143203.1:0-19858 GCA_902732785.1 Trichogramma evanescens | reverse complement strand
AAAGTTTACTTTTTCCGTACCGAATTTTTCTAGATATTTAGCTTGGCACATTTGATGGCGATTTTCTCGGTGAAAATGGACATTTTCGGAAAATCAGATACCACTATGGGAAAGCTGAGAAAATTTCCTATCGAACACAGTAGTCAGTTATTATTTTGAAATGAGTTTTCATACTTTTTCAGCGACTTAGAAATTGTGTAATAAGCCGCATTTACGAGAAAACATGGTTTTTCGTCCTCTAAAACACAAAAGT
Organism: Trichogramma evanescens; assembly: GCA_902732785.1. Classification (NCBI taxonomy): domain Eukaryota; kingdom Metazoa; phylum Arthropoda; class Insecta; order Hymenoptera; family Trichogrammatidae; genus Trichogramma; species Trichogramma evanescens. Next base: position 19,605 of record CACVKI010143203.1, on the reverse strand, counting down.
AGCTATAAAAATAAACTCTATTGAAATTTCAATGGTTCCTACGTTGTTACATGTTCCTAGGACCCCCAAAAACATTTCCCGGGGGTCCGTATCCGCGTAGGTGGAAAAAAAAATTTGCCGCGATTCTACCTCAAAAAATGCGTTTTATTTAAAGAATTGCTCATATACAGATTGACGAGCGAGACGAGTCAAAATAATGGGATTGATTTACAGCCTTACTTCGTATAACTTCGCAGCATAGCACGGGTGAACAACGAAGTTGTCGTTAAAAGTAATACCATCGAGCTCAATGTGATATACAACGCGTCAAGCGACGGGAAAAAATTTGAATGATGCGGTAATCCCATCGTATCCGCGTTGATGTATCGTCGCGTATCATTTTTCAAAAAAATTTTCAATGACCAAAGTTAAATTACAATATTCGAAGTAATATTTTGAACGTAAACTAATTTCTTGCGCGTCAACACGATTAAATAATCATCAACTACTTTACAGATACAGCGTCTTTGCTCGCATCATCGCGACTAATATATAGTTTTTCGCGCAATTTGAAATTAAAAAGGTTTTCGACCGCGTTCACATGCATCTATATCGTTTGCAAAGGTCAAAAGTTGTTTTTCCACGACAAACCACTCCACCGCCTCGCAGACATATGCCTCGAAGAAAATCCACTTGAGTGAGTTCAATCGGGCGCAGCAGCAGCGAATCGAGCGTCGGGACATTAAAAAGGAGTCGCGTTTCACCGCCACTACCAAACAGGCATCGATTATCACGCCTTCGTCCAATACGTATACAGGCATGTAATTATAGTTCGGTTTCAGCTTGCTTCAGAGAAATCAGGATGGAGCCTTTTTCGATCGGCGTTTATTTTTGTTTTTCACACTATTATCAACGAAGTTATAAGGCAATTCTCTCATCGATGTCATTCTCGCGCGCCGTTACATATAGTTCCCACCGTATGTACATACGAGAGAACTCGCACGTGATAATAACGGAAAAAAAGACGCGAACTGCTTGTAAATATGTGTGCAGTCTCGGTATGCGCGCGACGCGTAAATACGTATTATATACATTATAACCGGGGCGAATCGCGGCCATATATAATATGGGCACAGCTGCTGCTGCGCGGGAGAAAATGATCGATAACGCAATTATAACAATGTGCAAACGAGCAGTGGCATATTACTGAGCGGCGCGTCACAGACGGCGCGCATTAGCGTCAAATCATTATGGTATAACGCATCGAGTCGGAGAGAGGTAAATAGGCGCCAGTCACCTGCCAGACGCGTTTTCGAGGCTGGTGCATCGTCTCCTGCGTGTACAGCAGGGTGCTAGAGCTCGCGCGCAGAACACGTATGGAGCACCCACGAGGCCCCATGCGTGCACGATGTAATGCGCTCGTGACAATTTACAGCTCAGATACGTGAACCTATATTTTGCTGCAAATAAGCTTATTATGACATCGAGTTGATCAAATCAATAGGTTCAAAAAGGAATTCGATGATATGGCGTGCTAAAAAACGTATAACACAACGTTATGGAACAATATCATATATTTCGAATTTGTTAGCGAATTAACCGTTAAATAATAGATCCTTTAATGTTGATAATATAAATGAAATTATTTATTTGATTATTCAAGTTATTCGTATACAGAAAAGTTTACCTTTAATCTGCATATGCATATTCGCATGAAATAGATTCGCAGGGGAAGAATAGAGTTCGCGCGGGCGAAAAAGAGAGAGAGAGAGAGACAGACGAACGAATGCGAGAGCCGTACTGGAGCGCCGCCACTGGAGCATCGGAACACCGCTGCTGCCGCCGCCGCACGCAAAACGCTATATGCCGGCGCGAGCACAGCAGACAACTCGCTCGGGGGCTGACTGCAAAACGCCGAGCGCCGCAGCAGCAGCAGCGCGAAGAGCACAGAGAGAGAGAAGCCGAGAGAGAAGTCGAGTCAGTTGGCGCCGAGCTGCGAGAGCGTAGCGACACTATACATAGTTATACCGCATACCATACACACCACTTTTTCGTGCATATTCTCTCGCTCTCCACGAATTCTTCCTTTATACACACACGCGCGCTTTTTCTTCCTGTGCACTATACGTCTAGCGCGTTGACTCTTCTCGTCCTTTTTTACCACCTTCTATGTATGCGTACACGTCTCTATATGCTTAAAAAAGTGAATGCGAGGGAATAAGGATTCCAACGAGATAACGTGATTTTCAAACGAGAGAACACCGAACATCGCGAGTGCGACAACGGCCGCATATACGACGACGTGCATTCGCAGTATTGTCGTGTGTCCGTTGCACGTTCGCGCTCTTTCGACTTCTTTCGAACGCAGAAATTTGTAATTCGAATTGTAGGCGTACAAAACTCGAGTTCGGTGTGCGAAATCGGTGTGTAAGATTTTTGCGGGTGTCCGTTACACACACACACAGTGCAGTTATTATAAACCCCCCGAGTCGCTCGATCCTTTATGTGTTAGTTCTCGTGCTATCGAACGCGAGGCAAGCGTTTCGTTTGAATAACAGTGTGCGTGAATAACAGAAAAGAAGTGATTTTATTGGTTCGTTTGTTCGTGTGCACTTTCTAATAGTTCTTGTAAACCAGTGAATATTATGTGAATTTTTGAACGTGACAGTTTTTCGGGATTGCTTATCGGGAGCAAGAGAGTAAAATATCGTAATTCTGCAGAGAAATCGTAACGGTGCGTGCGGAGCAGCTTCTTCGCCGATCAACATGTGCGACCGGCGCTGAAAGCGCATCCACTGCCGCAATTCGACAGCGATATTCGATACGGTCTAGACGCTCAGCTGAAGCCAAATTCCAAAGACAAGTGTAGAGGATACAGAACGAGGGAGTCGGTTCGAAAGTCGATTGTTTCGAGTCCTATAAAGAAGTGTCCAGTGTATCGAGTGACGCGATGATGATGTTGTGGCCACGGCAGTGTCTGTTGCTGGCCATGCTGCTTCTAACAGCGCGGCATGGCTACGGTCTCGGCTCCTCGTCGTCATCCTCGGCCGAGTCCGGGGGCGGCGGCAACAGCGGCGAGATCTTCACCAAGATGTTCGCGGGCCAGGCCCCTCCTGCCGACCCGTGCTACGACGAGGATCGCCCGCGCCGCTGCATCCCCGACTTCGTCAATGCGGCCTTCGAGCGCGGCGTCGTGGCATCATCGACCTGCGGCCTCTCGGGGCCCACTCGCTACTGCGACGGCGAGCCCGGCCAGTCCTCGGCCCAGTGCCACGTCTGCGACGACAGCACGCCCCGGCGACGCTTCCCCGCCGCCCACCTCACCGATCTCAACAATCCGAACAACGTGACGTGCTGGCGCAGCGAGCCCCTCGTCGCCCCGCAGAGCCCCAACGCGCCGCCCGACAACGTCACCCTCACCCTGGCCCTGGGCAAGAAGTACGAGCTCACCTACGTCAGTCTGCAGTTCTGTCCGCGCGCCGCCAAGCCCGACTCCATAGCCATCTACAAGTCCATGGATTACGGCAAGACCTGGCAGCCGTTCCAGTTCTACTCGTCGCTCTGTCGCAAGGTCTACGGCCGGCCGAATCGGGCCAGTATCAGCCGGGCCAACGAGCAGGAGGCTCGCTGCACCGACAGCCATCGCTACACCGGTGGCGACGGTCTCGGGCCCGTGGGTCGCATCGCCTTTAGCACCCTCGAAGGCCGACCGAGCGCCGCCGACTTCGACAACTCGCCGGTTCTGCAGGACTGGGTAACCGCGACCGACATCCGGGTCGTGTTCAATCGACTGCAGATGCCCCAGAACGAGGGCGGCTCTGATCCCGACGACGTGAGTCGACGCGAGCGCGAGGACGCCCGACTGCGCGGCCAGAAGGCCAACAGCCTGCTGAGCGGCTCCGAGTCCAGCGGCACGGCGCTGCCCTCGGTGCACCAGGTGCTGGCCCCGCAGGAGCTGCAGGCCTCCGCCGGGGATCTGGGCCTGCAGCGCGAGATGGGCTTCGTCTCGGTGCCGTCGCTCAGTCCGCAGGTGGTGATGGCCAGCGGACCGAGCATGGCCCATCACTACGCCGTCTCGGATTTCGCCGTGGGCGGGCGCTGCAAGTGCAACGGCCACGCGGCCAAGTGCAGCCAGGGCCGCGACGGACAGCTGGCCTGCGAGTGCCGCCACAACACGGCGGGCCGCGACTGCGAGAAGTGCAAGCCGTTCTACTTCGACCGGCCCTGGGCCCGGGCCACCGCCAGGGATGCCAACGAGTGTAAAGGTACGTTCATATTAAAATAATACTTACGTCTTTTCCATCTTCTACGATTCGATTTGAAATATTATCTGAAATAATAGATTTTCTTGGCATTTTTGTGCACTCGACGGGGGGAGACGGAGGAAAATTACGTAGCATTTTGCGTGCGCGACTATCGTTGCAGCTTCTGATCTTTGCTCACGACGAACGTGATTTGTTTGACTAATGTCGAACGATAGAGCGAGCGGGGGAAACCGCATATAAACCGCCTCAACATTGAAATAATATTGAACTTGGTCGCTTTACGACGAATCGAGTGCTGCTGCTGCTATATTGTACAAAGAGACGTCGAGCTTAGACTGGGGAAGGAAGGCGTACTACGACAAACTCGCGACTCGCGTCATCATTTGCATCCAATTTATACCAGATAGATATTTATCTTTTTAAATAAAGAGGAATTACTTGATTCGCACGTATTTACGTGTGTGTCACTTTGGCGGTTGAAGGTGAAAAAGACGGACGCTTAATTAACATTATATAATGACAGACTCAAGCACTTGATAGTTCGCGCGAGTAGTGTGTTGTGCGGTGGTGTTGGCGAAAATTAACATGCGCAGTTCATATTTCACGCGGCTGCAGCAGCTATTGTGTACCCGGCAATAATCTAGAGTTGCATTTGCACTCGTACATTATAGGCCTGATAAGATAAGCGCGACGATAAATCGAAGACGCCATGTCAATTATTACCTATGACTCGGGTACGCGCGCCGGCATTAATTTCCGCCGTTGCTGTTGCTGCTTCGCTGCTGTCGAGAGCTTTTGCAAGTCGATTGGGCACCACAAACTTATAGGATATATTATATATTATATATTTGATTTGATATATAGAACTGGCTGCTGCGTGCACGCGATCTTGTGCACTAATTACCGACGCTGTTTTTCCGATTTATAGATATACTATATACGAGCGTGTGTACGCGCGAGTTTGAGTAATGAATAAAGTGTACGAAACGACTACACCTGGCACTCGTTTATTCATTACATCGTTGACGGGTTGTGTACGCTCGACGACGACTACTACTAAACGTGCACAACAGAGAGACTTTGAATCGGTCGTCTTAGAATATAAAACGCTCCGAGCCAAATGGAAAACGTAGAAGCTTTTATAGATAATTGAGCGCATTAAAAATACGAGAGAGAGAGAGAGAGACACGACAAATGGCTCGCGCTCGCGTTCCATTCATTTTTTTTTTTTTTTACTTTTTTTTCGCGAAATAAATCCCGTCCGTGGGCAGCTACTTCTACTACCGCTTATATTCGCAACGACTACGACGACGAACATTAGAAGGCCGTGGGTTTGCTTGCACGCAGTTCGCTGCTTCCTTGGTCGGAATTTGACAAGAGTGAAATTACACTCGATTAGCCTATATAAAATTTCACCTATCCGCGTGCTGCTGCTGCTATATACAGTTGCAATATACCACTTATGGGTGTGTTTATGTGTGTATGCGCTTGTGTGTAGTGCAGACTCTGCTCGCACACGCACGATTTTTAGCTAAAAAAATTAAAAAATTAAAAAAGCAAGCGTGTGCGATTATTACAGTCGAGCAAAGTGAAAGTCGATAAAATGTTCCTTTTCAACCGCACACATCCGATGACTCGACGACAACCAGGACGACGTTGACGACGACGAATTTGTCTGCGCTGTCTATCTGCTTACACTGCTGCTTCTGCTGCCTGCTATACGCGTATCGTTTACTTATGGATCCCTGGAGTAAAATGGCAATTCCACGGACAAACACAGGCGCAGGCTCGAGTCGCTCTCTAGCTCGCGCGCGTGTGTGCATATACCATAAGGGGATGCAAAAAAGGGGAAGAGACTATATATACCTATATCTATATACAGCGAGAGATGAGGCAAAGAAAACCAGAATCACATCGGAGCAACGAGCGAGTATAGCGTGGAGCGCATCAAATCGAGTATTATAAGAGAGCAACAGTAGTTGTGGCAGCAGCACGCGCGACACTGTGCCACCCTCTTTGCGTCAAAGCTACAACCCTCAAAATATATCTATCTATATACGTGTACACGATACGAGCGCACAGACTGCCGAGTTCTTTATTTCCTGCGTACATATAATAATACTCTCTTGCCACCGGTGGTAGGAGGAGGGAGAGAGAGGCAGAGACACGAAGAGAGAGGGAGAACCGCGAAACCTGATTTCACGCTTCGCTTGGATTCGAGCATCGGAGCGCGTGGGTGCGTGTACTGCTGCCGCTGCCGCTGCTGCTGTGGATTTTTAATTAATGGCCCTACGGTCGCACGCGCGCCCGCGCCCGCTCACCGACTCGCACACAGAGAGCGAGGAGCTTTGTAATTTAATGCGAAGGGAATACTCGCAGCTATATGTACGGCACACGTATACGCACGCACACGAACATTGCAGGGTATATGTATAAGGGATTAATAAGATGCTCAAGTGCCGATGCAGACGCGGAGAGAGAGAGAGAAAATTGTGCTGCGCGCACCTTATACCGTATGATTATGCTGTACTTATACGCGCGGTTGCTGCGGCTGTACCTACTTCTTTCTTTTATGTTTGTTTATTTGTTTGTCGTCGTCGTCGTCGTCGTCGTCGTCATCGTCTGTGTACGGGACTCGCGCGGCGTTTACGAGGTGCTGAGAGTTTCAAGATGTATGCTTGTAATATGCATACATCGCAGAAAAATGAGTTTTCATGTGCTCGCGCGCGTCCTCGGCCGAGTCGAGGCTATAACGGCGCAGCAGCAACTCATAAAAGAGCGTTTCGCGAAACAAACTGTTTACAATATTATATACGTATTACGCTCGTGAATTGCATCGCACAGCCTCGTTTTCCGGGCAGGCGCGAGCGTATTATAGTCGCGAAATATTTTATCCCCCTCGAAATATACACTCGAGGTATTTATATATTTTACATCGTCGCGCTTAACTGGAGCAAAATCGCGATAAGTCGCAGTCGCGCAGAAGGCATAATAACCCCATTGCTGCTGGCACTGCACTGGCTGGGAGCAGTGGTCTCAGAGGAGCTGCTCTGCTCTGCTACAGCAGCAGCGGGATCGATTCAATCGCCGTTGCCGCCACTGCCACCGCTGTCATCCGCGCGATTCGATCGAGCACCATGCACTTGGCGTGTGTGTAACAGCCCAACAATATATAGCTCACTTTCTCGAGACTCCTTTTTTTTTCTCGATCGTGTATGTGTATGAGTATGTATTTAAACCTCGTGCGAGTTTGACACAGGAGACAACTCGACTCGAGGACGACGTACTGTGAGCAGACACACGAGACACGCGGCTCGAAAAAACATCCTCTCTTCCGCGTGATTAATTTATTTAAAAAAAAAAAAGACCGAGAAAAAAATTCGGACACCTATGTGTTATACCGTGTATACTACGTGTCCCGGGCGATCAGTGGAACTTTGCACGCACGAGAGCAAGTGAAAAAGTGAAAAAGAAAAGAGGAATAATCGATTCGGAGTAAAACGCCTACACAAGCGCGTGCAGAGCCAGCAGCAGCAGTATAGAAACACAGCAGCAGCTCCGAAAGTCGACGTTCCTTTTTTTTCCTCCTTTTTTTTAACTTCGTCGAGACTCGCTGCGAAAAATATTCCGTCGAATATCATAAATTCGAGACGCGTGAACAAAAATGCCTTCGCTGCACTTACGAGCATGTGTGTATGTGTGTGTGTGCGAGGATGTCGCGCGGTCGTTAATTCGACGCGACTCGTTTAACGCAATGAGTTATTATATACGAGTATGTGTAAGTGTGTATGTGTGTGTGTGTAATACGCATACACACGCATATAATAACCCAAGATATGCAACCCTGACGATTTCGCACCTTATAGCCGCGCGCTCGCGCGACTGAGAAAGATTGTCTTTAATTTCATTTATCACCTAGTCGGCGGATTTATCGGCGTTGCCAATATGCGTTCGCTTTTTCTTCCTTCGTTCTTTTATTTTTTTGCACATATCTTTATGCGAGGTCTCGAGCGCTTTTTCTCTTATAGACTATCGCGCCGTCTTCGAGACGCGACGAAGGCGAGGAAAAAATTTATCGATCGCGAGTGAGAGTGTGAAATTTATTCATTGTAACCCATGGTCGTCGTCCGTGTAACGCGTACATACATATATCGCGCGTATTTTGACTGACACCGCGCGAGTAGATCAGCGAATTTTTTTCCCACATGCCCCGCAATTAAATGAATCAATTATTTTGTCACTCTTTCGCGGCAGCAGTAGTGGTAGTAGTAATTTTACTGCCAATCGAGCGCGAACGAGCTCCAGAGAGAGAGAGAGAGAGAGAGAGAGAGAGAGAGAAACTTCTCTTTCTCGTGGCGTACACAGCCTTCGGTGTCGCGTGAATTCACGGTAAATAATTTTTTTCCCCTTTTTTTTTCATCGCACGAAACGAGATGACAATTTTTTTTCACCCGCTTTTAATTTACTCGCGCGTGTAACGTATCATTTCGAGCGACACTCATTACATGTATACATAAGCACGTAGGTTTTACGTGCGTTTTTGGTTTGAATATTGAAATAATTGCACAATGCGATAGTATATAAAAGCTTGGCAGGGTATTAACGTAAGGATATTCAATCGATACATAAATTCTCACCTATGCACATTTAATCTCGAAGTATTTTTACATTCTATTGAATCGAAAAATAACAATCAGCTGAAGCCACAATCGCACGCGTCACGCATCTGGATACACACACGTCATTGATTCCGACAGTAATAGTTTTCGCAGTACTTATATAATCGACAATTACAGTATCAATTCATTTGATCTCAGATTTCTCTCTCTCTCTCTCTCTCTCTCTCTCTCTCTCTCTCTCTCTCTTTCTCTCTCGGAATCCTACCAGAGGTGATTATAACATTGTTGCAATTAGGTGCGTAAGACTCGTGCGAAAAATTACCCGATGTACGCGTACATCCTACACGTGTACGCACTGTAAAGATTTATGCTGCTAGTCCTCTCGTCATTTTACGCGCCGCTCGCTTCCTTCGACGCTACGCGTACCGCAAAGAGACATGCGTCAAAGACAAAGTCAACACCGTGTACATACAATTATAAACCAAGAGAGACGTACCAGGATATTTACGGACAGTCGCATTCGGGCATAAGATACAAATATTTTTTTTAACGGCACCCTCCTGACACTTTCGATCGACCTAATCTCAGCAGTGCTGTGCTAGGCAACTATATATTGTATAAAAGTGCAAATATCGAATCTCCCCTTGCAGCGAATTTATTGTTTGCAAAGAAAGGAAAAAAAAAGGGAAATAATAATACTTAAGCATAGTTTGCATTTAAGGTTTTTCGCAATCGCTCGCCGCCACGCTTCTGCGCGCTGTGCGCGAAGTTTAAATCGTATTTGCAGTGCCACTTTTGCCCTATAGCGCGCGCGCATATTGAAACTAAATTATTCCCTCCTTCGGAGTAAATTCAATAACTTCCATAAGCCGGGGCTTATTTTATGCAGCGATGAATATAAGCTCGGAAAGGCAACGACGAGAGAGCAAGAGAGAGAACAAAATAAACTAAATCATCCGTAATACCGTCATGGTCTCGTGTACTTAATAATTCAATCGCGGCGTATAAGCTTCTTATCTCGCTGATTGATCACGTGGTCATTTTCATTCGCAATGTATATACGGAATTCACCGCGCGCGAGCGACTGCAGGCGAGCCGCATCGAGGCGTACACACTACTGTCAATACGGCATGTTTGCATGAAACGAAAAAACTTAGCTCGCGAAACCAGCGTGCAAAGACCGGCTGGACGTACGAATTCATCAATATATGGTTAACTTTAACTGTAAAATTTTTGCACTCGCGAATTTCGATGTTTTTCATTTAAAAACACACGAGACCTGCTGCGTACTAATCCTTCGATGCAGTTCTGTCTCTGTCTGTCTCATGACGTCTCGCAGTTTTATACGTACACACCAGGGTTGCATAATTTTGTAATTTAACAATTAAAAATTACATTAAAAATAAAATTTGTAATGAAATTGATTTTCCATTACGAATTAAATTTAATTTGTAATGAAATTGATTTTCCATTACGAATTAAATTTAATTCGTAATGGAAATTTTTTCGCATTACACATTAAATTTAATTGGTAATGGGTGATAATTATAATTAGACTAATTTTATTTTGTAGTTTTGAGTAATGGAATTGGTTTTTTGTGATTGTGAAGTATTATTTGTTAATGATTAGTACTTTTTCAATAAAATTTAAAAAATGCCTGTAATTGTAAGTAAAAAATTAAAAAAATTAAATAAAATCAAAAATTACTGATGGCTTAGCGTAGATCGTCGTCGGCCAGCCCAAGCGTCTATCAGCAGTAGAGTCCGCTGTGTTGGTTATCAAACAGTTGGTTAGTTACAAAATAAAAAACGATATTTTCTCTCAGTTCACCGAGCCGCAAGTATATAGAACCAGTAATAGATCGATAAAAATTGGAAAAATATAAAATTTTAAGGACTAAATAGTTTATTCATAGTATAATAAACATAATGAACATAGTATAACATGATGAAGTAATATTGAATACAATTAATTCTGAACACTATTGTAAATGTAGGATTATATCTTAAATTATATTTTAAATATAATGTTTTTTTAAATTAACCTTAGATAATAAACGATTTTCGAACTGATCGTCCGATAAACGATTATATTTGGGCAAATTTAACAGAGTTGCATACGAAAAGAGACGTTCTACGGGTGCAGATGAGGGAATGAGCGTATTGTATTTTAAAAATAATTTTTTGACTGCAGGATATCTATTCAACTCTAATAGATCATCTGTCACGGGTTCGGCCAGAAACCGCAAAAGCTCGTTGCAACCGGTCTTGAGCGATATTATCTTATCCAGATTCGTCGGCTCTGCGGCTTTGCCAAAAAAAAATCTCTTACTCGACGCTGTTGTCGCTACCTCTTCTTCTGGCGATTGACTGGTTTTTTGAATGAGATTTTCGATATTTTTTTGAGCCTCCATCGATAAACAATGAACCCAATCTTTTTTTATCGATGGATGGCTCAATGATGCTATAGCAGCAGTCTTCCCAACACCTTCAATAGCAAATATCGCTTTGAAGCGATTATGTAAAGAATTTATCAGCCCATTAATATAATCTTTATAAAATAATTTAGGAAATTTATTTATTTTGATCTCTTCTAACCATCGCTGTTCGATTGTTATCAGCGATGGTAGAAGTTCACCATAATAACAATTTTCCTCCCTTTGTAAATCGTCAATAGCAGTCGCTAGGGGAGACATAATTTTTATATAAAATTCCATGTGAACAAAGTCGCTGTCACAAAACCCAATATCTCTTTTAGCTATTTTTTCAGTTTCGGGCGATTTAACCTTTGATTTTAGGCGACTAAGCTGGGCAAGAGCATCAAATAACGAATTCCATCTTGTGGCATTCGGTTTTTTAATGCTCTCGCCGAAAAACTCAGTAAGAAGTTCACGTTTTTGAACTGATTTTAAACTTCGCCACAGTATATCACATTTTTTTAAAACTGCATTATGTACAGTTTTTAGCCTTTCGATCGAATCGATTATTTTAGAATTATCGGTAGTGGCCAGCAAGTTCAAAGTGTGACTGGCACATCGAAAATGGCGCGACAGAGTGATGCAGTTGTCGGGTAAAGAAATAGCCTCGAGAGGATCGTCTTCGATCACTTCCTCCTCATTGTCAAAAGTATCGAAATTTTCTTCCTCTTCTGCATCACTAGCAGAATCTTGTTGATTTATCGAAGCCATTACTTCGTCTTCATCGTCTGAAAAGATATTTCTTTCATTATACGAGAATATAATAAATTGATATTTTACTCAAACTTTTTTTATCACGTACCGTCTGAATCATCATGTTGCTGACCAAACGTATTAAATGCCTTAACAAAATTGGAGCCATTATCGGTCACTGTGCCGATAATTTTGTCGTTTGCCAATAGATCGTAGTGGTCATTGATGTCAAATAAAATTTCTGATACTCTATCAAATGAGTGAGTACCTTTAAAACGTCTACATGCAAGACCAGCAGATTTCCTCTGAAAATTAATTTTATCCATCTGAAAAAAAGATGTTATAATGAAATGATTATTCGCTTAATTAATGCCAAAACTAATTAATATGACTTTCATTCTATGATTTTAATTCTATACAACTAATTTTTAAATTGCTCTCCATTCTGCGCGCGTGTGGCATATCTATAAATAAAATTCACGGAACAACTTCGATGGAGCAAAAGCAGAAAAATAAGAAAAATGCAAGAAATCAGATCGATTTTGTCGAATCGAGCTGTGATACATTAGGAAATTCGATCGATCGACGCTTTTGTGCATGTATAGGGCGTCTCGTGATCTCTTAACGCACCTCGGCTTTTCTCATCGCGAGACACGCATTCCCAATGAAGCCAAGTGGACATCGCGGACCGAACCGGCTAGAAGACAAGTCTTCTTCAACCGCGAAATTTGAGTGCGCAGAGTAACAGCCACTAGGATGGATGATGCCGGTAACGCTCGGCTCTCTTATGCGACTAACTCGCTTTTTCATTGCGCGCGAGAGACAATCGGAGTCGTTGCAACCTAGCGGTGACTAACCGAAACAGACACCAAAATACAGTTTACGACGGACGCAAAGAAGACGCATGCGACGTGTGCAAGAAGACATTTGGACAATAATCAGATTTGTTCAAGCACAAAATTTCAGAAAAAGTACGCCTACGACAAATATGAGAAAAAATTTAGAAGTAAATCAGATTTGTTGTTGTCCTGGTGCTGGTGTGCAGGGTCGAGGATTGCCAGCAGCAGCAGGGCCGCAACGCAATTAAGACGACCCTCAGCCACGACTCGTATCGCGATCTGGCTACGCAGAAGCTGGAGGCGAGCGAGGTCGATACGTACATGGTGAGCGCTCAACCACCCCAGGCACAGCTGAGGCTCAAGAACGAGACCAATTATGCTCTCAGTCTTAAATGAGTTACTTATTTTTCATTCACACTTTTGTTTTTTTTTTTTTTTTAAAGAGCCGTCGGCACGGTGAAGCATATAAGAATCTTGAAGCGCGAGGTGGACGGGGCCGACCTATACTCCCTGAGCGAGTCGCGCTTCTTCAAGAGTGTGGTCGAGCTCATCGAGTACTACGAGCGCGTGTCGCGTACCGAGAACTTTAAAAAGCTCGATCAGCGCCTGCAGTGGCCCTACAGGTGTATACTGGCCAAAGCACTGTTCGGCTTTCAGGGTGGCGAGCGCAACAAGCTCAGTCTGCTGAAGGGACACCAAATCGTAGCATTAAGCAAGGAGGGCGATGCCAAAAGCAAGATCGGCAATCAGGTCGACTTCTTCCCCAAGGAGTACATCGAGGAGGAATAGTAGTAGTACTGATGAAGTAATATAGTGAGCTAAAGAGTGACAGTGACATATGAATGCCCACAGTCGTGAAGTATATTAATTATATACACAAAAAAAAAATGTTCATTGTGAGAAATCGAAGCGCTCGCGAGCAATTGCGAGACTCGCGAGCTTTGGCGTCCGAGTAGATAGTTATTAATTGACGACAAAAAAATGAAAACAAAGAAAAAAAGCTGTTACATAAACGTGTTACATATTATATTATATTGTAATCAGAATGTGACATGGAATACTTCCAATCTAGTGAGTGCAATCACACGATGCTTTCCTTCGATATATATTTTTTATTCATTCTGTCGCGTAATTGTGTGTTTAGTCCGTAAGATGATAGATAGTTTAATCGATGCAAAGTTTAATGGTCAAATGTGAATATTGGAATGTTTAACGCTTCTGTCTTGTATATATATATAGGCCGTGTGTTAATTGTTTGCGCTTTCATCAAGTCCGAGCAAAATCTTTTGACTCCTGTATGGTCGATGAGCAATGGAAATATCCAAAAATCGATGATGTAAGGTACGAATAACGAAATTAATTTTTTACACGACAGATAGCGAATTCGTCGATTTTTATTTTTCGATTATTGAGGCGTAGATTTTTTATATTAAAGTTTATATTTATACATAAATGGCACCGAGTGCTTATAGATTTATTTTAGGGTCGTCGAAACAAAATTTTATTCGTTATATTTTTTTAGAGAAGCAATAAAAAGGACAGTTCAAATAAGTTCATCATGACAGTTCATGAAGATCGCAAAGATTTCGCCTGCGACAAATGCGAAAAAACTGGGGCTTAAATGTAATTTACTTTTGCACAAAATAACAGTACACGAAGGTCGCAGAGATTATTCATGCGACAGGTGCGAAAAGAGTTTGAGTATCAAACTAGTTTGATTAAACACCAAAAGACTGTCCACGAAGGTCGTAAAGACTACACACACGACAATTGCGAGAGAAAAATTCGGGAAACATAGTTAATTGATCGTACACCAAAAGAAAGTACACGAAGGTTGCAAAAATTCCACATGCGACAGGTGCGAGAAGAAATTTGGACCAAAATCACATTTGATCAAGCACCAAAAAAAAGTACATGAAGGTTGAAAAGATTACACACGTGACATGTGCAAAAAAAAATTTGCGTAAAAATCAAGTTTGTTTACGAATCAAAAATTATTACACAAAGATAGCAAAGATTTCACGTGCAACAGATGTGAGAGGAAATTTGAAAATAAATCAACTTTACTCAAGCACATAAAAAATATTTCCCAGAGTTTTCAAAAATTACTAATTTGAAATGTGCGCGAAGAGATTTGATACAAAGTATAGTTTACGTGCACATAAAGACAGTCCATGAGAGTCGCAAGGATTTCGCATGTCATACGCGCGGGGAAGTATTTATAAAAAAATCGTATTTGCTTTTTCACCAAAATACAGAACATCATTTCTTCAAAGATTACTTAAGTGAACATTTCGGAAAGAAATTTGGAAATAAATGGCATTTTCTCTTGAACATGACAAAAGTTTATGAGGGTTACAAAGATTACGCATTCAGCCAGTGCGAAAATAAATTTGGATATAAAAGTTATTTGCTCTTGCACACAAGAACAGGCCACGAAGTTTGCAAAAATTACGCATGTGAAAATGGTGAGAAGACATTCACCTGAAAATCGACTTGTCCATCAAAAAACAACTCACAAGAGTCGTCAAGATTTCGCGTGCGGTAATTGCGAGAAAAACTTTCGATGTAACTCAAATTTTTTGAAACACTAAAGATAAGTTCACGATTGTCGAAAAGATTTCGCATGCGACGAGTGTGGACAGAAATTTGGATTCAAATCGCCTTTGATCGACCACCAAAAGACAGTACACGAAAGCCGGAAAGATTGCGTATGCGACAATTGCGAGCAGAAATGTGGGCAACAGAATCCTTTGAACAGACCCCAAAATACAGTCCATGAAGGTCGAAAAGATTGCATATATAACAAGTGCGAAAAAGTATTTGGACAAAAATTGCATTTGCTCGTCCATCAAAAAATAGTCTTCGAAAGTTGCAAAGATTACAAGTGTGCGACAAGTGCAAGCAGAAATGGAGGCAAAAAGTGCAATTGCTCAGACACCAAAGGACAGTTAACGAAAGTTATAATGAGAAATGACCGAAAAAATCTCGAATGACGTAATTTTTGGTTGCCCCGCTGTCCAGGAAAACTGTGCTGCATTCGAATAAAAATCATCTTCCTCTCGTTTTTCGACGAGGGTGAGCAATTTATGAATTCCCGTCAGAAACGGCAGTGACAAATAATAGAAAAAGATACGCGAATAAAGCTACGCGTGCTTTATATTACATCCAAAATTTTCAACTTACCCAATGAGCTGTGACCCCCATGAAACTCCTCGTTGGTGAGCTCCACAAATCTGCTGTCAAACACACATAATCGACACTCCTTAAAGCCTCTATTATTTCTTTTTTTTGAGCTGCCATGAAATCATTTGCACGAGTTTTTATAGTTGTCCTTGTCAAATGCCTTAGCGATTGATCTCCAACTGTTATATTGAAACCTGAGAAATATAAATAATAGTAAAATCGACCCATATTTTTAGTTATAGATATAATAAATGTGCATTTCAACTCACCATTAAACATAGCTCTGAAACTTGCATTTTCTACTAAACTATATGGCAACATATTATCCAAAATAAAACGAACGATGTTAGTCGAAAAATCTTCTTGATTAAAAGTACAAGTAGTTTTTTTGAATTTGCGAGGATTACTACTGCCAGTTTTTGATCGCTTGTTATTATTTTTACTGTACGCTGTGAACTCGTCAAGGAGGTTTGGATGATTCTAGATTTTGAAAATAAAATAATTTTCTTGTTAATAAAAGTCATTGGCCTAATTAAAACTACTTAATTAAGAAAACTCACTTTTCTTATATGACCCGTGAAATTCGATGAAACATCTCCATTTCCCCTCACTTCCCCATCGCAAGTTTTGCATTTAGAAACTATGTTTTTCGAGTTTCCTTGTGATGACACAATCTCAAAATATTTTCCATCCAACCAAGGGTGCTGTGAAAATGCTGTTACTTCTTGCGCGGTAAGATTAATGGAACTAGCTGTAGGTTCCACCTCACCAAATCCATCTATAGACATATCGTTTTCTGGATCCATTATTTTAAATGGATAGATCTGTTGCAAAATTTAGAAATTCAGTGAATGCACAAAATGCACATTAAATACACAAAAAATAATATCTTGAATTGAATCTTGAATTGAATACTTACTGTTCTTGAATGAGTATCACGTATTAGTATTCGGAGCACTTCACAGGAGCTCGAGCAAAATACGAATGATCGACTTGAAACAATGTAGTGCCTGACATGTATTAGCCTTCTACGCAGTATGTTATACTCATTCTAAGGTCATATAAGTTTGACGCATATACGCAGTATATATGTAGTACATAGTATGTACGGTAACTATACTGCATAACAATCACATACACTATATGTATTGCGGACTTTGAAAAGTCACATTCGGAGCGCCGCGGCGTGTGTGTCCGCGCGGACTCAATGTTTACATACGAAGCATCGAAAGCTCAAGTGTGAGCCCCACCACATTATATCGACGACATTATGCGCTGTTCTAGAAATGTAAACAAAACAAAGCGACAGCAGCGAAAGCATATAGTTTCGAAATAGATATATATAGTTAGGATATGCATATAGATAAAACATATAATTTTGAGTAGACGGTTTATAACAATTGCGAGCTGAGCTTGAAGATATTATTAATGGAGCTACTGTCCAAGTATGGTCAGATGGTACATATTATCGCTTTGTACGTGAACTCTGCTATGCAAGATATGTGACCGCCAGCTGCAACGCGTGCGATAAGTTTGTGAAGTGTTCACCCACAATCTCGGTCCATTTTGCGGTGTGCATCAAAATAAATAGTATTTTTTTTTCAATACTTTTAGATTATTAAGAGCGAAAAACTGGAAAGCCTCAGAGCACGTGTAATTATTGTCCGATGCGATGCCGAGATTTTCACTAAACGAGAGTCCAGATTTTGACTAAATACATCGATATTTTGTGCAATTTGATCGGAGGAAAAAAGTAAATGCATTGTTACGATTAACAATTTTTAAAGATATAAAGACGTACCAACATACGTAATTTTGACATTCATATGGACTGGCTCGTAAATTATTGTACAAGTGATGATCGCTCGCGGGACACGAGACATTATGATCGACGCGTCACAAATTTATCATCGCGCGCGTATACGCGGTGCGACGAGTTGACTATCATCCTCGATTGCTTTTCAATTATGCCACTTCCGACCAATAAAAACGCGTACCTATACGTTTTACGCGCGTACATTATCTGATAATAGGATTTTTTTTTGAAGAATGTAGAAATCTTCCGATAAATTCAGCCGTTGTTTACAATCTTTTTAATTTAGTATTAAGGTTTGTCGTTGCTAAATACAAAAAGCGTACGGTTTGTGCGAGGAGTGCAAGACGTCGTCTCGAGTGTGTCTGTCCATGAATATTTCAGCGAGTTTAAAAACGGTACCTGGGTCTTTTTTATTAACTGATTTTTGATTTAAGCTTGATTGTAAAATTGACCACAGACGCGCTTTATGGACGGTGTGTACGTATTTTACGCGCTTGCTAATAATTCTAAATTTTTCGCAACGAGACTTGAAAAAAAACCGAAGGTTATGTTTATGTTGTCTGTCAGCGTTTAATGCTAATTTGAACAATAAAAATGGCTGAAATGTCAATTTGGAAATGCAAGATATTCGAGACTAATTCTTTTATATTTTTTTCAAAACTAGCGAGCAGAAAAGTCGCAACGAAAAGGAAACCTTCTTTTTCCTTAAACGTATGCACGAGCAATAAGCACGAGAGATTTTTCTCGCGAGTGACCACAGCGTAATATATCTTAAAACGAGAAATAATACACTTTCTATGGCGCACATGTACGAGGCACACTCACACACACAAATAAATATATACGTAATTTCGCAAAGACCTATTGTCTTTTTATCAATAGTCGTTTGACTCCGAAAGAGTTAGAAACAGAAGAAAAGGGGTAAAAAAAGTACCAGCGATAAAACAGTGAAAAATATTTTCAATTCGAAGAAATTTTATGGTTATTGTAAATATTGAGCGTTAAAAAGTTGCACTAAAAATTCATCATTGTCGGACGTCAAATATACAAGATCTTGAATCATTTACACACGATTGAGATATTTGAAGCATTATGTTATTAATTGCTCTCAACAAGTCGGGAGTTTATTTTTAGGCAAAATTAGCCGAACATTCCATCCGATCGAAACATCGAAACTTGGATCGACGCACACAGATCGAAGGCTTCCGCTATACGATTATTTGAAAACAATGAGACGACGCAAAAGAAAAGGGTTGCGCTTCTATCGAGGATATATTCCGCTCGCTTACGAGCACTATCACCGTTACTCAACAAAAGTTTATTGCTCGTACCTCAATTGCGATCTTGAATGACTTCTCTATCGAGCTGTTTATAATAATTGACGAATTTATAATATTCGAGAGGAGTGAGAGACTCGCCGTTGAAGATACCATTTAAAGTACGTAAAATCCCTCGTTTAGCTGAAATCAAGACGATTTTCTGGCCATTTTGCGTACACAAATCGACCTACAGGGCGTTAAAAAAATCGTAGAGAGGTCTTTTTTTTTAATTACTCGTTGAAAAAAGTACTTTGCGGTGGTGCATGTTAGATTTCAATAAAAATATTACTACAGTCCCTGGACACGTTCAAACAATCAATTTTTTTCAGTAATTTTTAGTATCGCGCTCAAATATTACTGGCAACTCGACATTAACTCGAATCTTATCTTAATATATATATATATATATATA
>CACVKI010143202.1:0-13815 GCA_902732785.1 Trichogramma evanescens | reverse complement strand
TCAAAGTATTTCCGTGGTATTTAAATTTTAAGCGGGTCTATGTGTCGCTGTTCGGTGAGTGCGCGCGCACGTATTTTCAATTTCGTCAGATGTACGCAGCAGCTGTCGTTAATCAGCTCTTGTAAGCTTCCCCACTCCTACATAAATTTACTGTTCTATACACACATCATTTTCGCCTGTCTCTTGTGCTCAGTGTATAAAAGTAAATTGAAATCATGACTCAAAAAAGAAAGTCTTACGGCAAAGGTAGTAAAAATTGTAAGCCGGCAAAGAAGAAATGTGTAAGAAGATCGCACGAATTTACTGGCAATCAGTATACAGCTGATATGCAAACAGATTTTACTAGTTCTTCTGCAAAGAAGTTGTCAAGCAATAGGGTAAGTTAAATAATATTGTCGAAAAGTCATTATAAATATATATAATTATTTTCGCTTTTCTACTTGCAGATTTGCTGATTTGTAGTTACTCGCCATCTAGAGGCGAAGGCTGGCCTTCAGTTTGATTGAATTTTAATGCACTTTTTAAGCAGCGTAAAAAATTAATCAGTATTATAATATTCATTCAAAGACAATTTGAATGTGAATTTTTTTTTGTTCATTTTTACATTAAAAATCAATTCATGAAATTACAAAAAAATGAATAATAATGCGCACTGATATACCTTAAAAAAATTCAGAATTAATTTAATGAAAAATGCGGACATTAAAATTGAAGATTTTTTTTAACAGTACAATGAATAATACTTTTACGAATAACTTTCTGAAAATGTGTTTCTCTCTCCGCTTACTTTTTTTCAATTAAGCTCATTTCCAATCGATAATAAATCCAAGCGCAATATACGTGATATTTCATGCACACGTTGCTCGCGCGTGAGACAATCTCGCGGGTAAAGGGAAGGGGGCGAACGAAATAAAAAAATAATCCGGTCAAATATGCCGCGTAATTATCAATAAAAAATTAAACGCTCTGCGATCGTCTGCCCTATCGACGATTGATATACGCTCTTTACTGCGTCTTCTTCGAATTCCGATTCTCATTTTTTCTTACTACACTATACTCTGTCTTCCTCTCTGTGTCTCTCTCGATGCAGAGAGACAAAAAAAGGTGTCCACCGCAGCAGCATCGGCGGCAGCAGCAGCAGCAGCAGCAGCAGCAGCGACGCGCGCGTGTCACTTATCACCGAGAGACAGCAGCAGTCAGCGCGCGTGATAATAAAAATGCTGCGACGTCGGCCGTTTTTTCGTTTCTTCGAACGGTGCAACAACCTCTCGCGGACGCGCGCGTGTGTGTGCTCGAGAAAGACACTCGAGAGAGAGAGACAGAGGGTCGTATACATAAAGAAAGGAAGGAAGAGAAGAGAGAGAGAGAGAGAAAGAGAAACGATGGTCGTTTAAAAGGTAAATTTGAAAAATGTCAAAGCCTTTTAGATAAGCACCGATATATACACACACACGAAAGTTTCCGGGCAGGTATTATAATTTCCTCGAACTTTATCAATAGAGGCGCGTACCACACGGCGCATGAAAAGCTGCCGCCCGATGTTAAACGTATATATACGCAGTTTCTGTTTTTCAAGCTACATACATATACACGGGCGCAAAGTCGCAGGAAGTGCTCTTAAAGGCTCGTTGGAAAGAAAAATAGCCCGATGCTGCTGTGGCTTTTGCGCGTTGTGCTTTGTTTTCAGCCGTATACGAGGCACGTGCGCGCAAGGCAAGACGACGCATCGTCCTCTCTCGCTCTCTATTTGAACGTAATATAATATAATACACGGGTAGACACACGTGGTATTGTGTAATAATTTTACAAGTGAGAGCTCTCTAGTCTCGAGTATATATTTACTTTGTCGTGCGCTTCTCGCGAACTTTTCACCGGAATCATCCTCTCTTTACGATAATTGAGCTTAAATCTTTATTATCTTCATTGTTATTGTTGTTATTATTGTTGTTCTGGCGCAGGTGTGAAAAATCTTTATTCGCACTGCAGAGGGAAAACCTATCGAAACGCGAGCGAAGCTCGTAAAATGATGAAAGACGAAGTAAAGAGAGACGTTTTGTAGATATGTAGATACATTGTGTACTTTCGAGAGTTGCAGACTACTCGAGTTGCATCACCGCTGCAGTTTTTAGTCGCTGCATTGCCCGAAAATACGCGATGCCGCGATGCTTATTAACGATTCGTGAATCATCCGCCAAGTTTTATCAACGATCGCGACTATGTTACGCGCTACTTAATTTAAATATTTGCAATTAATGGATGGTTAAAGGAAAACACAGAGAATAAAGAGAGAAAAAAAATATTCTAGTGGAATTTTCTTTATTTTTAGATCGCAGCCGCGTGTGCTCTTTGCTGCCGCCGCTGCTTTGAATTCGAGATGACGTTCGGCCAAACGTGCAACGAACTAAAACACAGAGAGCGAGAGAGAGAGAGAGAGAGAGGGAAAAGCTTTTATAACAAAGTCTATATTACGCGTCGCAGGCGTATAATACATGCGCGCGCGGATACGTACGATGCATACGTAAAATATCTTCGTTTTTTCTTCTAAAAACACGCGAGAAAAAAAATTATACTTTTGTTTCTCGCTCGTAGCGACAACATTGTGCAATAATATAAGCGTGTCGTATCGAACCGTATGTTCCGCTGCAGAAGACTAACGCGCGATCGTCCTAAATATTTGCCTCTTTTTCCTCGTCTTTTATAAAGCCGCGAGATGCACGATATATACAACACGGCTGGAACGCTTCCAACTGGGCCGAGGCGGAAATCTTGTATGCATGGAATGCTACGTATATACATATACGTACACAACTCGGAGCTCGCTCGAGCATTCGCACGTACGCAGCGCAGTGAGCTAGTTTTGCTGAAACGCGACGTGCAATGCGCACACAGCGTATACGATATATACAT
This sequence comes from Trichogramma evanescens, assembly GCA_902732785.1. Lineage (NCBI taxonomy): Eukaryota > Metazoa > Arthropoda > Insecta > Hymenoptera > Trichogrammatidae > Trichogramma > Trichogramma evanescens. The sequence goes on along the minus strand of CACVKI010143202.1, from coordinate 10,908 downwards.
AAACCTTTACTGCACTCTCGTTTTTCTTGATACACTCTTGTTTTTTCTCCGCGATGCATTATTATGAATGAATAGAAAAAAATAATAATAATCATTAGCCTTCGAGACGTCTGCGATCGTCTACGGTCTACGTAGCCATTTGGAAATAACAAAAATCTCTTATATTTTCTCATTGTAGCGCCGACGGGCGAAAAATCGCAACGCAACGCCGATGCTAATCGATCGATTAATAAATGCTGTACGGAAGTCTTATAATACGATTATCGCAAAGCTCGAAATAGAAAAATCATTCAACGATCTTAGAGCTCTGCTATAGTGATTAGGAATTCACACGGTGCATTAATGTCTGTGCCGCGCCGCGACACACGCACCGCGAGTTGTAAAATAATAACTATATATATATATGCGTATATGTACACACGATTCGCGCGCGTCGCGTCGCGCGGACGTGAGAACTCGCCGAGATCCGAAGGTCCTCCGCGACTGCATAATACACAACGCGCGGTACACACCATATAATATACTTGTCGCGCGCACTGCTATGTATGTCTGCGTGTATTACACGTGTGTATTTGCGCGCAATATTACGATGTCGCTGGGCGTGTACTTATATATGCGTGCGCTGATATAATAACATTACGCGCGCGCGCGACCGAGTTTGCGTTCGACATTTTTTTTCCTTATTTTTTTAATTTTATTTAATAAATACACGTATATATATGCCTGGGAACTCGTATAAATAAATTGACTATTTTTTTTCCTTGCTTCTGTTATTTAGAACGCGCAGACGGCTTGGTGGGGTTTGGAAAATAATTTAAAGTAAAAATATAAATACTACGAACGCGTCGATCGTTATTATTATTATTGTTATTACTATTTCGCTCGTGCTCGTTGCGGGATGGACATTCTCTCGACATCGAAATTAGCAAACAATAGGCTCGCGGCGGAAAAATCAACGGCACGGCCGAGAGCCGCACGTGTCGCGCGCGCGCGCGCGCGAGCGTCAGTAAGTCGATGTCTGTTTTTGCTTCGTGTTGTATATATACGACGCATCGCGCGCACATATATATCTAAGCTCTACGTTTCTGCGATCGAAGCTCGAAGCGAGTGGAAAAGTGGGTAAAAAAAAAAAGAAGACAATTTAGAGTCGATGTATCTTATTGCGCGCGGAACGCTCGGGGGATATTTATATACGCTGTAAAAAGGCACCTGAACCAACAAGCGCGAGCCTATCGAGAGAGAGAACGTTTTTTTTATTGTATTTCACTCCTTTCTTTGTGCACGAGGCTGTCAACTTCGTCTTTATGTCTCCGTTTCGGAGCTGCAATAATTCTCGCGTGTATTTTTTCCCCTCAAAAGCGCGCGAGCTTGCGCGCAAGCACACTAAAGAGGTAGATATAAAATAAAAATCTAACGATTGTTAAAAAAAAAAAAATCTCAATCGCGCGATCACGTGTACGATCGCTGACAAATGTAGCGCGCATGATCAAGGGGTGTGTGTGCGCAGACGCTAGCGCACACCAGGGTTGCATAATTTTGTAATTTAACAATTAAAAATTACATTAAAAATAAAATTTGTAATGAAATTGATTTTCCATTACGAATTAAATTTAATTTGTAATGAAATTGATTTTCCATTACGAATTAAATTTAATTCGTAATGGAAATTTTTTCGCATTACACATTAAATTTAATTGGTAATGGGTGATAATTATAATTAGACTAATTTTATTTTGTAGTTTTGAGTAATGGAATTGGTTTTTTGTGATTGTGAAGTATTATTTGTTAATGATTAGTACTTTTTCAATAAAATTTAAAAAATGCCTGTAATTGTAAGTAAAAAATTAAAAAAATTAAATAAAATCAAAAATTACTGATGGCTTAGCGTAGATCGTCGTCGGCCAGCCCAAGCGTCTATCAGCAGTAGAGTCCGCTGTGTTGGTTATCAAACAGTTGGTTAGTTACAAAATAAAAAACGATATTTTCTCTCAGTTCACCGAGCCGCAAGTATATAGAACCAGTAATAGATCGATAAAAATTGGAAAAATATAAAATTTTAAGGACTAAATAGTTTATTCATAGTATAATAAACATAATGAACATAGTATAACATGATGAAGTAATATTGAATACAATTAATTCTGAACACTATTGTAAATGTAGGATTATATCTTAAATTATATTTTAAATATAATGTTTTTTTAAATTAACCTTAGATAATAAACGATTTTCGAACTGATCGTCCGATAAACGATTATATTTGGGCAAATTTAACAGAGTTGCATACGAAAAGAGACGTTCTACGGGTGCAGATGAGGGAATGAGCGTATTGTATTTTAAAAATAATTTTTTGACTGCAGGATATCTATTCAACTCTAATAGATCATCTGTCACGGGTTCGGCCAGAAACCGCAAAAGCTCGTTGCAACCGGTCTTGAGCGATATTATCTTATCCAGATTCGTCGGCTCTGCGGCTTTGCCAAAAAAAAATCTCTTACTCGACGCTGTTGTCGCTACCTCTTCTTCTGGCGATTGACTGGTTTTTTGAATGAGATTTTCGATATTTTTTTGAGCCTCCATCGATAAACAATGAACCCAATCTTTTTTTATCGATGGATGGCTCAATGATGCTATAGCAGCAGTCTTCCCAACACCTTCAATAGCAAATATCGCTTTGAAGCGATTATGTAAAGAATTTATCAGCCCATTAATATAATCTTTATAAAATAATTTAGGAAATTTATTTATTTTGATCTCTTCTAACCATCGCTGTTCGATTGTTATCAGCGATGGTAGAAGTTCACCATAATAACAATTTTCCTCCCTTTGTAAATCGTCAATAGCAGTCGCTAGGGGAGACATAATTTTTATATAAAATTCCATGTGAACAAAGTCGCTGTCACAAAACCCAATATCTCTTTTAGCTATTTTTTCAGTTTCGGGCGATTTAACCTTTGATTTTAGGCGACTAAGCTGGGCAAGAGCATCAAATAACGAATTCCATCTTGTGGCATTCGGTTTTTTAATGCTCTCGCCGAAAAACTCAGTAAGAAGTTCACGTTTTTGAACTGATTTTAAACTTCGCCACAGTATATCACATTTTTTTAAAACTGCATTATGTACAGTTTTTAGCCTTTCGATCGAATCGATTATTTTAGAATTATCGGTAGTGGCCAGCAAGTTCAAAGTGTGACTGGCACATCGAAAATGGCGCGACAGAGTGATGCAGTTGTCGGGTAAAGAAATAGCCTCGAGAGGATCGTCTTCGATCACTTCCTCCTCATTGTCAAAAGTATCGAAATTTTCTTCCTCTTCTGCATCACTAGCAGAATCTTGTTGATTTATCGAAGCCATTACTTCGTCTTCATCGTCTGAAAAGATATTTCTTTCATTATACGAGAATATAATAAATTGATATTTTACTCAAACTTTTTTTATCACGTACCGTCTGAATCATCATGTTGCTGACCAAACGTATTAAATGCCTTAACAAAATTGGAGCCATTATCGGTCACTGTGCCGATAATTTTGTCGTTTGCCAATAGATCGTAGTGGTCATTGATGTCAAATAAAATTTCTGATACTCTATCAAATGAGTGAGTACCTTTAAAACGTCTACATGCAAGACCAGCAGATTTCCTCTGAAAATTAATTTTATCCATCTGAAAAAAAGATGTTATAATGAAATGATTATTCGCTTAATTAATGCCAAAACTAATTAATATGACTTTCATTCTATGATTTTAATTCTATACAACTAATTTTTAAATTGCTCTCCATTCTGCGCGCGTGTGGCATATCTATAAATAAAATTCACGGAACAACTTCGATGGAGCAAAAGCAGAAAAATAAGAAAAATGCAAGAAATCAGATCGATTTTGTCGAATCGAGCTGTGATACATTAGGAAATTCGATCGATCGACGCTTTTGTGCATGTATAGGGCGTCTCGTGATCTCTTAACGCACCTCGGCTTTTCTCATCGCGAGACACGCATTCCCAATGAAGCCAAGTGGACATCGCGGACCGAACCGGCTAGAAGACAAGTCTTCTTCAACCGCGAAATTTGAGTGCGCAGAGTAACAGCCACTAGGATGGATGATGCCGGTAACGCTCGGCTCTCTTATGCGACTAACTCGCTTTTTCATTGCGCGCGAGAGACAATCGGAGTCGTTGCAACCTAGCGGTGACTAACCGAAACAGACACCAAAATACAGTTTACGACGGACGCAAAGAAGACGCATGCGACGTGTGCAAGAAGACATTTGGACAATAATCAGATTTGTTCAAGCACAAAATTTCAGAAAAAGTACGCCTACGACAAATATGAGAAAAAATTTAGAAGTAAATCAGATTTGTTGTTGTCCTGGTGCTGGTGTGCAGGGTCGAGGATTGCCAGCAGCAGCAGGGCCGCAACGCAATTAAGACGACCCTCAGCCACGACTCGTATCGCGATCTGGCTACGCAGAAGCTGGAGGCGAGCGAGGTCGATACGTACATGGTGAGCGCTCAACCACCCCAGGCACAGCTGAGGCTCAAGAACGAGACCAATTATGCTCTCAGTCTTAAATGAGTTACTTATTTTTCATTCACACTTTTGTTTTTTTTTTTTTTTTAAAGAGCCGTCGGCACGGTGAAGCATATAAGAATCTTGAAGCGCGAGGTGGACGGGGCCGACCTATACTCCCTGAGCGAGTCGCGCTTCTTCAAGAGTGTGGTCGAGCTCATCGAGTACTACGAGCGCGTGTCGCGTACCGAGAACTTTAAAAAGCTCGATCAGCGCCTGCAGTGGCCCTACAGGTGTATACTGGCCAAAGCACTGTTCGGCTTTCAGGGTGGCGAGCGCAACAAGCTCAGTCTGCTGAAGGGACACCAAATCGTAGCATTAAGCAAGGAGGGCGATGCCAAAAGCAAGATCGGCAATCAGGTCGACTTCTTCCCCAAGGAGTACATCGAGGAGGAATAGTAGTAGTACTGATGAAGTAATATAGTGAGCTAAAGAGTGACAGTGACATATGAATGCCCACAGTCGTGAAGTATATTAATTATATACACAAAAAAAAAATGTTCATTGTGAGAAATCGAAGCGCTCGCGAGCAATTGCGAGACTCGCGAGCTTTGGCGTCCGAGTAGATAGTTATTAATTGACGACAAAAAAATGAAAACAAAGAAAAAAAGCTGTTACATAAACGTGTTACATATTATATTATATTGTAATCAGAATGTGACATGGAATACTTCCAATCTAGTGAGTGCAATCACACGATGCTTTCCTTCGATATATATTTTTTATTCATTCTGTCGCGTAATTGTGTGTTTAGTCCGTAAGATGATAGATAGTTTAATCGATGCAAAGTTTAATGGTCAAATGTGAATATTGGAATGTTTAACGCTTCTGTCTTGTATATATATATAGGCCGTGTGTTAATTGTTTGCGCTTTCATCAAGTCCGAGCAAAATCTTTTGACTCCTGTATGGTCGATGAGCAATGGAAATATCCAAAAATCGATGATGTAAGGTACGAATAACGAAATTAATTTTTTACACGACAGATAGCGAATTCGTCGATTTTTATTTTTCGATTATTGAGGCGTAGATTTTTTATATTAAAGTTTATATTTATACATAAATGGCACCGAGTGCTTATAGATTTATTTTAGGGTCGTCGAAACAAAATTTTATTCGTTATATTTTTTTAGAGAAGCAATAAAAAGGACAGTTCAAATAAGTTCATCATGACAGTTCATGAAGATCGCAAAGATTTCGCCTGCGACAAATGCGAAAAAACTGGGGCTTAAATGTAATTTACTTTTGCACAAAATAACAGTACACGAAGGTCGCAGAGATTATTCATGCGACAGGTGCGAAAAGAGTTTGAGTATCAAACTAGTTTGATTAAACACCAAAAGACTGTCCACGAAGGTCGTAAAGACTACACACACGACAATTGCGAGAGAAAAATTCGGGAAACATAGTTAATTGATCGTACACCAAAAGAAAGTACACGAAGGTTGCAAAAATTCCACATGCGACAGGTGCGAGAAGAAATTTGGACCAAAATCACATTTGATCAAGCACCAAAAAAAAGTACATGAAGGTTGAAAAGATTACACACGTGACATGTGCAAAAAAAAATTTGCGTAAAAATCAAGTTTGTTTACGAATCAAAAATTATTACACAAAGATAGCAAAGATTTCACGTGCAACAGATGTGAGAGGAAATTTGAAAATAAATCAACTTTACTCAAGCACATAAAAAATATTTCCCAGAGTTTTCAAAAATTACTAATTTGAAATGTGCGCGAAGAGATTTGATACAAAGTATAGTTTACGTGCACATAAAGACAGTCCATGAGAGTCGCAAGGATTTCGCATGTCATACGCGCGGGGAAGTATTTATAAAAAAATCGTATTTGCTTTTTCACCAAAATACAGAACATCATTTCTTCAAAGATTACTTAAGTGAACATTTCGGAAAGAAATTTGGAAATAAATGGCATTTTCTCTTGAACATGACAAAAGTTTATGAGGGTTACAAAGATTACGCATTCAGCCAGTGCGAAAATAAATTTGGATATAAAAGTTATTTGCTCTTGCACACAAGAACAGGCCACGAAGTTTGCAAAAATTACGCATGTGAAAATGGTGAGAAGACATTCACCTGAAAATCGACTTGTCCATCAAAAAACAACTCACAAGAGTCGTCAAGATTTCGCGTGCGGTAATTGCGAGAAAAACTTTCGATGTAACTCAAATTTTTTGAAACACTAAAGATAAGTTCACGATTGTCGAAAAGATTTCGCATGCGACGAGTGTGGACAGAAATTTGGATTCAAATCGCCTTTGATCGACCACCAAAAGACAGTACACGAAAGCCGGAAAGATTGCGTATGCGACAATTGCGAGCAGAAATGTGGGCAACAGAATCCTTTGAACAGACCCCAAAATACAGTCCATGAAGGTCGAAAAGATTGCATATATAACAAGTGCGAAAAAGTATTTGGACAAAAATTGCATTTGCTCGTCCATCAAAAAATAGTCTTCGAAAGTTGCAAAGATTACAAGTGTGCGACAAGTGCAAGCAGAAATGGAGGCAAAAAGTGCAATTGCTCAGACACCAAAGGACAGTTAACGAAAGTTATAATGAGAAATGACCGAAAAAATCTCGAATGACGTAATTTTTGGTTGCCCCGCTGTCCAGGAAAACTGTGCTGCATTCGAATAAAAATCATCTTCCTCTCGTTTTTCGACGAGGGTGAGCAATTTATGAATTCCCGTCAGAAACGGCAGTGACAAATAATAGAAAAAGATACGCGAATAAAGCTACGCGTGCTTTATATTACATCCAAAATTTTCAACTTACCCAATGAGCTGTGACCCCCATGAAACTCCTCGTTGGTGAGCTCCACAAATCTGCTGTCAAACACACATAATCGACACTCCTTAAAGCCTCTATTATTTCTTTTTTTTGAGCTGCCATGAAATCATTTGCACGAGTTTTTATAGTTGTCCTTGTCAAATGCCTTAGCGATTGATCTCCAACTGTTATATTGAAACCTGAGAAATATAAATAATAGTAAAATCGACCCATATTTTTAGTTATAGATATAATAAATGTGCATTTCAACTCACCATTAAACATAGCTCTGAAACTTGCATTTTCTACTAAACTATATGGCAACATATTATCCAAAATAAAACGAACGATGTTAGTCGAAAAATCTTCTTGATTAAAAGTACAAGTAGTTTTTTTGAATTTGCGAGGATTACTACTGCCAGTTTTTGATCGCTTGTTATTATTTTTACTGTACGCTGTGAACTCGTCAAGGAGGTTTGGATGATTCTAGATTTTGAAAATAAAATAATTTTCTTGTTAATAAAAGTCATTGGCCTAATTAAAACTACTTAATTAAGAAAACTCACTTTTCTTATATGACCCGTGAAATTCGATGAAACATCTCCATTTCCCCTCACTTCCCCATCGCAAGTTTTGCATTTAGAAACTATGTTTTTCGAGTTTCCTTGTGATGACACAATCTCAAAATATTTTCCATCCAACCAAGGGTGCTGTGAAAATGCTGTTACTTCTTGCGCGGTAAGATTAATGGAACTAGCTGTAGGTTCCACCTCACCAAATCCATCTATAGACATATCGTTTTCTGGATCCATTATTTTAAATGGATAGATCTGTTGCAAAATTTAGAAATTCAGTGAATGCACAAAATGCACATTAAATACACAAAAAATAATATCTTGAATTGAATCTTGAATTGAATACTTACTGTTCTTGAATGAGTATCACGTATTAGTATTCGGAGCACTTCACAGGAGCTCGAGCAAAATACGAATGATCGACTTGAAACAATGTAGTGCCTGACATGTATTAGCCTTCTACGCAGTATGTTATACTCATTCTAAGGTCATATAAGTTTGACGCATATACGCAGTATATATGTAGTACATAGTATGTACGGTAACTATACTGCATAACAATCACATACACTATATGTATTGCGGACTTTGAAAAGTCACATTCGGAGCGCCGCGGCGTGTGTGTCCGCGCGGACTCAATGTTTACATACGAAGCATCGAAAGCTCAAGTGTGAGCCCCACCACATTATATCGACGACATTATGCGCTGTTCTAGAAATGTAAACAAAACAAAGCGACAGCAGCGAAAGCATATAGTTTCGAAATAGATATATATAGTTAGGATATGCATATAGATAAAACATATAATTTTGAGTAGACGGTTTATAACAATTGCGAGCTGAGCTTGAAGATATTATTAATGGAGCTACTGTCCAAGTATGGTCAGATGGTACATATTATCGCTTTGTACGTGAACTCTGCTATGCAAGATATGTGACCGCCAGCTGCAACGCGTGCGATAAGTTTGTGAAGTGTTCACCCACAATCTCGGTCCATTTTGCGGTGTGCATCAAAATAAATAGTATTTTTTTTTCAATACTTTTAGATTATTAAGAGCGAAAAACTGGAAAGCCTCAGAGCACGTGTAATTATTGTCCGATGCGATGCCGAGATTTTCACTAAACGAGAGTCCAGATTTTGACTAAATACATCGATATTTTGTGCAATTTGATCGGAGGAAAAAAGTAAATGCATTGTTACGATTAACAATTTTTAAAGATATAAAGACGTACCAACATACGTAATTTTGACATTCATATGGACTGGCTCGTAAATTATTGTACAAGTGATGATCGCTCGCGGGACACGAGACATTATGATCGACGCGTCACAAATTTATCATCGCGCGCGTATACGCGGTGCGACGAGTTGACTATCATCCTCGATTGCTTTTCAATTATGCCACTTCCGACCAATAAAAACGCGTACCTATACGTTTTACGCGCGTACATTATCTGATAATAGGATTTTTTTTTGAAGAATGTAGAAATCTTCCGATAAATTCAGCCGTTGTTTACAATCTTTTTAATTTAGTATTAAGGTTTGTCGTTGCTAAATACAAAAAGCGTACGGTTTGTGCGAGGAGTGCAAGACGTCGTCTCGAGTGTGTCTGTCCATGAATATTTCAGCGAGTTTAAAAACGGTACCTGGGTCTTTTTTATTAACTGATTTTTGATTTAAGCTTGATTGTAAAATTGACCACAGACGCGCTTTATGGACGGTGTGTACGTATTTTACGCGCTTGCTAATAATTCTAAATTTTTCGCAACGAGACTTGAAAAAAAACCGAAGGTTATGTTTATGTTGTCTGTCAGCGTTTAATGCTAATTTGAACAATAAAAATGGCTGAAATGTCAATTTGGAAATGCAAGATATTCGAGACTAATTCTTTTATATTTTTTTCAAAACTAGCGAGCAGAAAAGTCGCAACGAAAAGGAAACCTTCTTTTTCCTTAAACGTATGCACGAGCAATAAGCACGAGAGATTTTTCTCGCGAGTGACCACAGCGTAATATATCTTAAAACGAGAAATAATACACTTTCTATGGCGCACATGTACGAGGCACACTCACACACACAAATAAATATATACGTAATTTCGCAAAGACCTATTGTCTTTTTATCAATAGTCGTTTGACTCCGAAAGAGTTAGAAACAGAAGAAAAGGGGTAAAAAAAGTACCAGCGATAAAACAGTGAAAAATATTTTCAATTCGAAGAAATTTTATGGTTATTGTAAATATTGAGCGTTAAAAAGTTGCACTAAAAATTCATCATTGTCGGACGTCAAATATACAAGATCTTGAATCATTTACACACGATTGAGATATTTGAAGCATTATGTTATTAATTGCTCTCAACAAGTCGGGAGTTTATTTTTAGGCAAAATTAGCCGAACATTCCATCCGATCGAAACATCGAAACTTGGATCGACGCACACAGATCGAAGGCTTCCGCTATACGATTATTTGAAAACAATGAGACGACGCAAAAGAAAAGGGTTGCGCTTCTATCGAGGATATATTCCGCTCGCTTACGAGCACTATCACCGTTACTCAACAAAAGTTTATTGCTCGTACCTCAATTGCGATCTTGAATGACTTCTCTATCGAGCTGTTTATAATAATTGACGAATTTATAATATTCGAGAGGAGTGAGAGACTCGCCGTTGAAGATACCATTTAAAGTACGTAAAATCCCTCGTTTAGCTGAAATCAAGACGATTTTCTGGCCATTTTGCGTACACAAATCGACCTACAGGGCGTTAAAAAAATCGTAGAGAGGTCTTTTTTTTTAATTACTCGTTGAAAAAAGTACTTTGCGGTGGTGCATGTTAGATTTCAATAAAAATATTACTACAGTCCCTGGACACGTTCAAACAATCAATTTTTTTCAGTAATTTTTAGTATCGCGCTCAAATATTACTGGCAACTCGACATTAACTCGAATCTTATCTTAATATATATATATATATATATA
>CACVKI010143199.1:0-61893 GCA_902732785.1 Trichogramma evanescens | reverse complement strand
CTTTTGTTTATTGTACGCGCTCGATGCGATATACGCTGGAGCTGTATTTGACCAAAGTGTGGAAAACCAGTTAGCCCGTAGAGCTTTTTTTTTTTTCGCAGCTGCGGCAGCAGTTCACGAGGTCGAGAAAAGTTCGTGGAATACATTTTTATATTAGAAGTAATTGGTGCGTGTATTAAATTTGCAAAATCTCAACTCAGCGTTTTCAAAAATGTCAACGGTTCGTGAATTTATTTTTTTATTATTCGTTAGGTTTGAATTAGAGTTTGAAAAGAGAAAAAAAACCGCACAAAAAAACACAGTGAGATCAACTTGCGGGGAAACGCGTACACACATACAAGTTTTTCTCGAAGAATCGGACTAAGCACCAATACCTCTCGCTTTTCTTCTTCTTCTTCTTCTTTTCGCCCTCCGCACCCTCGAACTCGATTGACTCGGCGCCGAGAATACTCAAAAACTTCACCTGGTAAATACGGCGGTGTCAAGGGGGGTGAGATCGCCTCGGTGCACGCGCGTATCTATATAAGCTCGAAGCCATGCCGTTTCGAGCATTACATACGGCTAAATAAAAGAGAGAGAGAGAGAGAGGAAAAAGAAGGAAGAAAAAAAATAGTACACGTATATAGGCGCTGTGCCACGCGCAACTCGGGGCCAAGAAAACCCGGGGCCTCGGAAGAGAAGAGAGAACCTGCACGCTCGCTCGCGTAGGCACATCACGTATATTTTCTTAATTAAAAGAAGTACTCGGCGAATAAGAAGGACGAGAAAGAAAGTAACCGGGGGAAGAGAGAAGAAGAGGAGTCGAATAAAGGACAAAAGACGGAGAGAGAAAAAAAGAAGAAGATGATTAACAAGATATAGAATCGCTGAAAATTGTCGTCCACGCCGTTAAATGTCTATGCCGCACTACTACAACAAAAAAATAAATAAATAAAAACTATATCGAAAGTTACATAAATGAATAAACGTCGAGTCGCTCGCGTACATGTATACATCTATTGCACATATACACTATAATATATAAAACGAGAGATGAAAGTTTGTATCGCGGCGGTATAATTCGACGACAACTGCACCTCGATGTATACCTCTATATTACTATACGTAAAAGGGATGGAGCAGTCATAAGCGCAGGACGAGAAAAAGCAGCCGAGGAACATAATCGTCCGAGTTGTTACTGTACCGCTACACTCTCTGTGTCTGGCAGCAGCAGCAGCCTGTCCCATTAATGCGTGTCGAGTTGTCAGTTAATTAACGAAGCTCGCGGCAAAACATACAGCCGAACTTTCGGCTCAAGGCGTAGGTAGGTATATAGGTAGTAGTAGAGCTGTAGGGCGGGTCGAAAACGGAAAGTCAAGCTGAATGGAGCCTAATTATAATTAATTTTACATTGTGTCCCGGCCGGCGGTGGTATGGTGTATAGTATATCCCCGCGCGCGCGACGACGACGACGAGTTAAAAGTGTACTGCTGCCTGAATCCTCCCTCCCTATAGAAGAAGAACGAAGAAGAAGAATCAGTGCAGCGTGTGCAGGCAGTGCTACACCTCTTTCTTTCTCTCGCCCCTCGGTAACGATACTACAGTCCCATGCACAATGTATGCTGACAAAGTTCGCGCCCGCCGCCGAGAGTAAAGTTTCGTACTCTCGCGCCTGCAGAGCTCGTTTTTTGTCTCCTACCCCCGCGAAGGAGAGCTTTTTCGTCGTACTGCCGACTAAACAATGTCTTGCAATTTTAGTTTCTCTAAGAGAGAGAGAGAGAGAGAGAGAGAGAGAGAGAGAGAGAGAGAGAGAGAGAGAGAGAGAGAGAGAAGGCAAAGGTGAGAAATTTTGCGGATTTGCATATAACCCAGGCGCGAGATGCTCGCGGCTCTGTACGCGCTCCGCTAATATATATCGCAATGATGCGCGCGCCCCTGCGAAATATTGTTATTAGGAGGAAATTTTTGGAACTTGTGTAACTCGTCGAGATACCACTGCGTAGCTTCGGAGTCGAATTCGAAATGAAAAGTAGCAGACTCCGCTGCGGGTACATCGTTTCGATTTAATGGTAAAAAAAAGAAAAGGTGCGCGTTGTTCGACGATGTATATAATATCGCGCATATTTTAACCCGAGACATTCGAAGTAGTTCGCTTTCGGGTTTTAGTTAATTTTCGGACGGTCGCGATGATTGTTCGCGCGCGACCCACCGAATTATATCCACGACGCGTACATTTGAGATTCTCTCGTGTCGCAAAAGTTGGAATTCCATGAGGGATGACCGCGCGCGATTCGATACTGAAACAAAGTCCGTCGTACGTAATAACGAAGGGAATATGTTCAATACTCACGTTGAGCCACGCGAATGAAAGCCTAGAATACTTTATGTATCCTAGGATTTTTCATTTTTATCTTTGATTAATTAGTTTAGAAAATCATGCGAGCGAGGAAATTAACGCGCCTCGTGTCGAATGTGTAGGAACTGATTAAAGTCGTTCTTAATTTTTCGATTCCAAAATTTCAATTTTTTGTGATTAATCGAGTAGAAAAGTTTCGCACTCGCACATGGGACCGTGGATCTTTTAAATTTATTATAAACTAGCTAAAGAATATATTAAATAAATTTCAGTCGATGATTGTTGCATTTGTATGTCTCTAAAATTTCCACATTACCAACAGCTTGTAGCGTACGATCTAGTATACCGACTTTTGCTGAAGTAAAATTTTAATTTATTGATTGTTGGTCAAAATATGTACTCTGGTATGGTATAAATTTTTTGCTTAACAACTTATCACAAAATAATTATCAAAAGAGATAAATTATAAGTTATCAGTCAAATTATATTCAGTAACATACTTTACATAAATATTTATTAATATAACTATAACTGCGACATACGTTATTTTTGTTGCATTAGTTCAAGAGTGATGATACTGGAATTCATCGCACACGGCTTAGCCCTGCAGCCCCTGTACAGCGGCTACACTCCCAACGTCTATGTACATGTGGTTATATTTACTAGTCATTTTTTGTGAAATCGATGTTGTCTGTCGAGAGTTTATTTGAAAGATGGATTTAGTTTTTGTAGGCCCAAAAATTCAATCAAAGAAATTGTTACCGAATAGGAATTTTAAATTGTTTCAAATATTGTAAAAACAATGTACAAACGGATGAATCGACAATTTCATAGTAAACAATAAGATCATGAACGATTTTGACATATTCCTTCGATTTACTGATCATGTTTAGAGTAAAAACAAATTAGTTTAAATATTGTCTTTCTCGACGAAACAATTGCCATAACTCCAAATAGATACATTTTACTCATACTCATTTAATTTCTGTGGAAATAAATAGAAGGACCCATCATTGACATTAGGCACCAAAATGGATAAAAGTGAGATGAAATTCGAGGAAATCGTTTCAAAAGATAACTCATGTGAAAACGATATTGTTGCTTTAGACGACGAACAATACGTTGGTGATATTTGTAAGGAGGCATTTACACTAGAATCGAGCATGATAGCACACCGGAACACATTTCACAATGACAGGAGAGATTACGCTTGCGATAACTGCGACATGAAATTTGAGTTTAGAAGTCATTTGAGTAGACACCAAATATCAGTGCACAAAAGCCGCAAAGATTTCTCATGTGACCAATGTGAGAAGAAATTTGTGAAACAATCAAGTTTGTTTACTCACCAAAAATTAGTACACAAAGATCGCGAAAATTTCGCGTGCAACAAATGCGAGAGGAAATTTGAAAATAAATCATCTTTACTCCAGCACAAAAAAATATTCCACGAAGTATTCAGAGATTACTTATGTGAAAAGTGTGCGAAGAGATTTGATACTAAACACAGTTTGATTAAGCATATAAAGACAGTACACAAGGGTCAGAAAGATTTCAACTTCAAAGTCTTCAAAGATTACTTATCTAACAACTGTGGAAAGAAATTTGCAAATAATCGAAATTTAGTCTTGCACGTGACAACAGTCCATGAGGGTCGTAAAGTTCATGCATGCGACAAATGCGAGAGGGAATTTGAACGAAAAGCGCATTTGCTTTTGCACCAAAAGACAGTACACGAAAGTCGGAAAGATTTCGCATGTCATAAATGCGAGAAAAAATTTGGAACTACATCAAATCTTTGGAAGCATCATAGAACAATACACGAAGGTCGCAAAGACTACGTATGCGATAAATGCGAGAAAAAATTTGCACAAAAATCGCATTTACTTTCGCACCAAAAGGTAATTCACGAGGGTTGCAAAGATTTCGCATGCGATAAATGCGAGAAGAAATTTGGACAAAAATCGACTTTACTTTTGCACCAAAAGACAGTCCACGAAAATCGTAAAGATTACACATGCGTCAACTGCGAAAAGACATTTGGCCATAAAAGTACATTACTTTTGCACCAAAATACAGTCCACGATGGTCGTAAAGATTATGCATGCGACAAGTGTGAGAAAAAATTTGGGCAGAAAATTAATTTGCTCACTCATCAATATACGGTGCACGAGGGTCGCAAAGATTACGAATGCGACAATTGCGAGAAGAAATTTGCACGAAAATCCGAAATGCTTTTACACCGACAAATAACACACGAGGGTCGCAAAGATTACGCATGCGACAAGTGTGAGAAAAAATTTGGGGGACGAAGCAATTTGACCAAACACCAAAAATCAGTCCATGAGGGTCGACAAGATTACATATGTGATAATTGTGGGAAGAAATTTGGACGTAGAGAGCATTTGCTCTACCACCAAAATACAGTCCACGATGGTCGTAAAGATTATGCATGCGACAAGTGCGAGAAAAAATTTGGGGGACGAAGCAATTTGACCAAACACCAAAAATTAGTCCATGAAGGCCGCAAAAATTACACATGTGATTATTGCGAGAAAAAATTTGCAAAACAACACGATTTGATCGGGCACCAAAAGATAGTCCACGAGGGTCGGAAAGATTACTTGTGTGACAAGTGTGAGCAGAAATTTGGACAAAAATCGCATTTGTTATCCCATCAAAAGACTGTACACGAAGGTCGCAAAGATTACGCGTGTGACAAGTGCGAAAAAAAATTCGGACTCAAAAGTAATTTACTCGCCCACCAAAAGACAATTCATGAAGGTCGCAAAGATTATGCATGCGACAAGTGCGAGAAAAAATTTGGACAAAAATCGGATTTGACCTCGCACCAAAATACAGTTCATGATGGTCGAAAAGATTATGCATGCGATAGGTGCGAGAAAAAATTTGGACGACGAAGTGCTTTAATCAGACACCACAGGACAATACACGAAGGTCGCAAAGATTTTACATGCAATTATTGCGGGAAAAAATTTGTAAATAATTGTAATTTGCTCTCACACATAACAACTGTCCACCAAGGTCGCAAAAATTTTACATGTGAGAAGTGTGAAAAGAAATTTGGACACAAACCACATTTGCTTGTCCATCAAAGGGCAGTCCACGAAGGCCGAAAAGATTATCCATGCGACGAATGTGAAAAGAAATTTGGACGAAAATCGAATTTGTTACAGCACCAAAAGGTAATCCACGAGGGTTGCAAAAATTTTGCATGCGACAAGTGCGAGAAGAAATTTGGACAAAAAACTAATTTGTTCAGTCACCAAATTACAGTTCACAAAGGTTATAATGATCACGTATTCGAATAGTACGTGAGGAAATGATGATTGAAAATTGTAAATATTTATAGATATTTGAACATAATGTTTTTCTAACATTTCAATAAAATTGTGCTGAAATGATAATTGTATATTACCGGATTCTCGTGCTATTAACTATCATTAAATCTTTGTTCACTGTGGTGGTTGATGCTTTATTTTTAAACCGCAAGCACTTGATGGAAAAATCAGCCAAGAGTTTTTTTCACATCTCGTTTGGAACTGTGAATGAGGTGAGCATTTCGTTTGCTACTGGATTTTTGATAAACCTCATGAGATGAAGTGCCATCCCGAATTGATCAAATACGCATTAGTGAAAAATTTTGATTAATTTGTAGTCAGACTGAATATTTCTACCAAGAGACGTGATTCGTAACAACAAGATGTTTTGACCAACGATCGGGGAAACCATTTAACTAGTTAATTTAAACCAAAAAATGTTTTTTCCAATTTATTCAAAATTAGTTAAAGCTTTCATAATTGTTTTCGAATTGCGTGAGCGTCTAATGAAAGTTTGTGCGGGCACATTACTTTTCCTAATCCACCACTGACTATACTAAGACTCTCAAAAAAAATTATTTACAACTCCGCTCATATATCCTTGCTCAAAAGTGCGCCTGTATCACTGCAAAATACTGACATCTATCGCACTACACATTCATACAGTGATATTTCCAGCGCGATCTACCCTACCGTCAGTTGTGTAACCGCTCAAAGATAAAGCAGATTTCATCTTTATCATTACGGACAAGGTAAATACATTGTAATACATCTCTCGCGTATGCGCGAAAAGTATCGCACATTCGCAACGCGTCCAGAACTTTCTGTACAAGTATAGCAACAAGCTAAGCTGTATGCTTCGAGATTGCTCTCGAAGCTTCGAGAATAATTTGACGTTTCGGCTCGGTAAACAATAACAAATAATAGAACTGGAAAATTTGCGTTTGCTGAGAGAAAATATTTCAAGATGCGCATGATTACTTTATTTAGACCACAGTTTAAATGCGTGATTTTTGAGAAAGTAATATTTTTAAAAATAATTTTTATTTTTCATTCGAATTTTCATCAATGAAAAGTCAATGTCAGTGAAAATATAATGCAACCCTTTGAAAGTTATAAAAGTGAACTTTTCAATGTTGTAAAACTCATTGACATTTGAAATGCATGTAAACATAAATGTCATCTTTGACGTTTGACAGTTAAAATCGAATTTCTCATTGAATCAATTGATCAAACGCGTGGTAAATAATATTTAAATGCATAAAAAATCAACATCTAATTGATTCGCAAAATAATTTGCAATTTTTCGAACTGCATCCACGGCCTGGATTTGTTTGGAAAGGTGGAGACGCTTCGGGACGTTCTAGAAAGCCGGCGAATATCAGCTGTTCGCTATATAAGCCGGGGCGCTTGCGCTTGGCCGGCAGTACCAAACAAACAGTCAAAGCGTAAGCATCTCTTAGCAAAGCTAAAGCTAAAGCTAAACTCCAAGCTTTTTACCGAGCTTGTCTCTATACACAAATCTATACACGAGTGTCAATATCCAAGTGTGTGTTTATCGTTTCGTTAAATCGTTTTAACAAACAAACAAAAAAAAGTCAATCATGTCTCTCGTACCGTTGCTGTTCTCCGACTGGTGGGAGGATCTCGACAGACCCCATCGCATCCTGGACCAGGACTTCGGACTCGGCCTCCACCCGGAGCAACTCGTCTGTCCGCGCCGACTGGAGCTGTACGTGCCCAGGCGCTCGGCCCATCAGCCGAACTATCTGAGGCCCTGGGCCGAGCTGTTGCGCGGCGCCGACCAGGGTGGCGTCTCGACCGTCGAGGCCGACAAGGACAAGTTCCAGGTGACCCTCGACGTGCAGCAGTTCAAGCCCGAGGAGATCGACGTCAAGGTGGTGGACCGGTACGTGGTGATCAAGGCCAAGCACGAGGAGAAGCGCGACGAGCACGGCTGGATCTCTCGCGAGTTCACGCGGAAGTATCTGATCCCGGAGCAGTGCGACATCGACCAGGTCGTGTCGAAGCTCTCCTCGGACGGCGTGCTGTCCATCCAGGCGCCGAGGAAGGAGCAGCCCAAGGCTAAGAACGAGAAGGTCATCAAGATCGAGCACACGGGCAAGCCGGCCCTCAAGCAGCAGAGCGACGCCGCGGCCGACAAGAAGGTCGAGCAGAAGAAATAAGCTGCGGCTTGAAATATAAGTTTAATCTAGATCTCTTTCAATTTTTTTTATTTAGTTTTTTTAAGTTCTCGATCATTGTATTTTCATTTTGAAGAAAATTCATCGGTGTATGACTCTCTTGCACATAATGTATGCATTTCTCTCTTAGCCTTTATATTAAATTATTGCGTCGATAGCAATATAGAGCGTGTGTGATTGTAGAAGATCCGAGTGAGTGTAGTTCATCGAAATAGTCAATGTAATTTTTAGTTGTTTAGTTCCTTTTTTCCACGTGAAGCCTATATGTGATGATATTGTAATTACGATTTTTCTAAGAAAATAATAAATTAAAATCACATTAACCGTATTCAAATGTCTTGTCATTTATGTCAAACCCTTCCTCAAAGACAAAAACTTCAATTATTGAAACATTTTCTTTTAATAAAAATTAGTTTGACAAAGTAATTTATTTTGCATGATTAAAAATAATTTAACTTAAAAATAATATAAATTTAACTCGCATTGAAATTCACAAAAAGTAATGATTAGTTTATTTTTTTACAATTGAGATTAAATTCAACACTAAAGAGATTTAATTTTCTGACTTGTTTATTGTTTTTACTTGTTATAATTTTATTAGCATTATTATTTGATTACTGAGCATCAAGATAAGTTTCTGGATTGGTATACAACTATACAGTGTATATACTGTACACATTTCTGATTCAAAATTGAAGTAAGTATATGAGTAAATCCTGTGGAAATTCCATACTTCATTCAAGGCGAAGACGATGCAAGCAGGTCATATTAAAACTTGCATGTAACTTTTTTCATCGTACAAGCACGCTAAAATGTAAAATACTATATTGAATTTTACGGCATAAAATCTAGCTCTACTAAAAAAATTAGGGCGACTGTCGATGAGACTATTTGGGTATATCGGACTTTATAGAAAATCTCATATCACAAATGCGCGCAGAAATCACAGATGATTTTTCCAGGGATCGTTTTTCTCGAGTGTAGCAATTGTGTTACATAGCCAAAATTACTACGCGTAAAAAAATTCAAAATAAAAATTACTATATTTTCTCCTGACCAGGCCACATACTCAAAATTTGAGGATAATTATCTATATAAAAAGTTAAAAGTTATTAGAAGCATAACAATAATTACTATAATAAATGGTAAATTTTCTCCAAATTTTGAGTATGTCTTTCAGTTAGCAGAAAGGATGATAAACTTTATTATACATTTGTCTCTGTGTAGCTCTAGGGCCCTATTTTTAGCAAAAAAATTAATTTTTACAAGCGAATATGCTTTACGTGCGAAATTACTGCAGTATTTATTTTCGTCTCGCCCATTTTACTCAAAAATCACTTTCCTATACTAACTCGCTAGATGTCGTTTTCTGTGTTGATACATAAATAATAGTTTAAATTAAATGTCTGTATTTGTTAAACAACAACCATATGTAAGAACTATGCCTCCTGCATACCCAACTTTGCAAAAAATAAAAACGCAGTTACTCCACCCAATAATTAACTAATAAAAAGTACAAGTCTGTTAGTAATTTAATTAATTCAAGCGAAATACAACAATGAAGTTTATATCCGCTGGTAAGTATTGTTTCTTTTACAGACCTTTCGAAAAATGTTTTCATTATACTTTTACTAAGGTGGACTTTGATAGAGCCGCCAATCGTTTGGTGAATATTTTTAATTGAACTATTAGACATATAATTTGCACTTGCCGTAGTATCTAATATTTGTCCTGAAATGAAATATTTTAATTGCAATAACTCATGGCATGACTCAATGCATTGTATTATTAGGAGGAAGGAGCAAAAGTTTGTGAGACCGAAAAAATTTATTGATTGATTGAAAGAAACGCGTAAGCTACTGTAAACGCGATATTTTCAATTTAACAAATATTAATCATTAAAATAATCTTCAAAATAATCATTAGTTAATTTAAACTTAATTCAAAAGTAAAAATAAAAATCTTTAGTTATTAAACTTTCATTGTCAGACAATTTTTTAAGAATCCCAGATATTTACTTGTAAAACACAAAATTATCGAATCACAACAGAAATGTATGCTTGTTATAAATGTCAAAAATCAAGTAAATTTTAATACAAGTATATAAGATTTTAGAAGTTGACAGCTAGGATATAAATAAAAAAGCAATCGTTATAATTTTTAACATCATATGGCGTTTATTACAAGAAATATTTACATCTAATCTTTACAAATTTATCACACAATCAAGACATACGTCGTCAAGTATAAAAGGCCTATCTAACTGTAACGCAAGTACATGACTAAATTTAAATACATCGATCGTTCGAAAGAATTTGTCGATCTAACTGTAACGCAAGTACATGACTAAATTTAAATACATCGATCGTTCGAACAGTCTTTGGAAAAAATAGGAAACTATATGTTCGAGGTTTTCAAGCGTATTCGGCTTTTCTATCATTGACTTTGGGCCATCTTCTGCTTGTTTTCGGCCTGGGCCTGCTGCTGTTGCTGCTGCGGCTCTTCCTTTTTGCTCTCGACTTGCTGCTGCTGTGGCTTGGTCGAGATTTTCTCGATCTTCAGCACCCGCTCCTTTTTGTTCTCGATGGCCTCGGGTTTACGCGGGGCAGTGATGGTGAGCAGACCCTCGGAATCCAGAGTGCTCGAGGCCTTCTCCGGGTCGCACTGCTCGGGAACCATGTACTTGCGGACGAAGTGCCGAGAAATCGTGCCGTGGTCGTCGTGCTTTTCCTCGTGTTTGCCTGAAAGTAACGAAAAAAATACGTTTAGTTTACGATGTAATGCAAACAATAATTCGGTAAATAAATTATCTAACGTGACTAATTTTTTCGGCAATTTTGTCAAAACTCAATACTTTGATACTTTATGTAATAAAAGCACTTGTTATTAGTTACATCATGGAAACTTTAAACGTAAACGTACTTATTACTTGATGCAATGCAAGTCGACTAATTTTTTCTAACGATTCTAATAAAACTAGAAAATTTTAAATGACAAAGAAAATATCTTACCTTCGACGACGATGTAGTTGTCGATGACTTTGACATTGATCTCCTCGGGCTTGAATTGCTTGACGTCCAGGGCGACGTGGAACTTGTCCTTGTCGTCCTTAATGATGGAGTAACCGCTGCCCTGCTCTTCCGCCTCCTTCATCAGCTCGAGCATGGGCCGATAATAGGCGTACGGGACGCGCCGAGGCATCTCGAACAGGGACGAGTTGAAGAAGCTCTCCGGGTGGAAGAAGTCGCGGCCGAAGTGCTGGTCGAGTAGACGATGCGGCCTCTCCATCTGCTCCCACATCTGCGACACGAGCTTTGGAATGAGCGTCATTCGTGATCTCATCTTGACTTCTTTGTTGAATTTACTTTCACACGAAATTTGAATGTTATAATAAAAACGTTTGCGAAACGTTTGAATATACAAGAGCTTGTGTAGATGCGCTTGGTTCGGATTCTGACTTGATACTGAGTCTGCGCAACCGAGCGACGCCGCTTTTATACTGGTTGCCGTGCGGCCGGCGCGCCGCACTCCGCAGTGCACTATTTTGCGCGGATCTTCGAGACATTTCTCGAGGGTGCAAGTCGACGCTAGATTATTCGCGACTTTTCGCGGAAAAATCTCGATGGAAATATTGCCTCTAATCGTTTGATTTAGCGAATACTGATACTGATTTATGGAATACGATTATATGAGTACTTGTAGGCGTCGAAGAAAAATTAATATGAGCGAAAGAAGCCGGTGTTCGCGTAGTCTATTATTGCATCATCACATCTATTGTGCTCGGTGCTCGAAATGCAGACGTAATAGAACGTTGAACTTCGAATGCCAAAAATAGAATCGATTTTTAAGAATTTTCAATATAGATCTTTTGAATATTATAGATAATGCAATTTTTTATTTTAATTTGCGATTTCATTTTGAAGCCAGCAAACCTACCCTTGTACATTTTTCCATTCTTTTTCGTTATTTTTGCTAATGAACGTTTCCAGAACTTGTTCTGCTGACAACTTTACTTTTTGTTCCAATTTGCGTTAGAAAAAAACAATTAAAAAAAATAGTTTGAAAACTGAAAACTGAAATAAAGCAGGTATAACAACTTGTAAAACTGAAATAAATTAATTAAGATTGCATGTATAAAAAATTATAATATTGACTTGAATTGAAAGCGTCAAAAAGAAAATTCAAGAAAAGTCCACGAATTTGAATAAAGAATTATTGTAATTGTTAAGTGGCCAATTGACTTTATTCAAATTTTCAATTAATCTTACCCTCCACAATTTCGATAAATCTCTATTCAATTATAATATATGGTGCCTATAATATTTTTTGTAAAGGAAAAGTCTTTACATTTCTCGATAAATCTACACGCATGAATGCGATGATTCGCGAAGCCTCGAGAGTCATCCCTTTTATTTTTAAATTGAAGATAACTGTTCGCACAAAAATAACAAATAACAGTCGTGTGGGTTAAGTTTTATTAAATTGTCAAAATTTTCAATTAAATTCATTCAATCATTCAATTGCAACGAACAATTGTAAACAAGAATCGCGATAATTCGAGACTCGTCGCTTCGAATCTGGGGCTTACGCGCGCACGAAACGAAATCCGAACGTTTTGTCGTTGACTCAAACTCTACGTGTCCAAAGCGTATTAGACCAGCTCATATAGCATCGTACTCTTTTTTCTCTCGAAAATTGCATCATTCGTTGGGGCGCTCGTATACAGTCAAGGTACACAGCTCAGCTCTGGAAAGGTCGAGCTGCATCACGCAGCAGCGATCGCGAATCTTCTTCAGTTTGCGCGAAGGCTAGCGCCTGACGTGTACCCGCGAGTCTGCGAACACGTCTGCGTCGAGCAATCCCCACCATCGCATCGCATCGACGCGGCTGTATAGCTGAATCGTCGCTGTATACGTTAGATACCGGTATATAAACGGAGCCGAGCCCCTCTGCCGATTCAGTACACAATACGCATTACAAAGCACACGAATATTGACTCGACTCACGCAGAGTTTACCGCGCTATAACGATTTTCTCAAAGCTCTTGAGAAGAAAATTCACTCGTATTTGAACAAAGTAAAGTTACTGAACTGATCGACGCAAACATGGTTTCGACACTGTTGCCATTGCTACTGTCGACGGCCTACTTCGGCGGCGACCTGGACGGACCCAAGCTCTCGCCCAATCGCCTCCTGGACCAGAACTTCGGCCTGTCGCTCAGCCCCGAGCAGCTGCTGCTCTCGCGCTACTACTACGCCCTGCCGCCATCGTCGTCCGTCCTGCGAGATCGCGCCGGCGTCGGCTCCGTGTCGTCGCTGCTCAACAACTACTATCGGCCCTGGAACGAGCTGTTGCGCCAACAGGACCGCGATCAGCGCCGCGGCGTCTCCCGGCTCAAGTACGACGACAGCGAGTTCCGCGTCCACCTCGACGTGCAGCAGTTCAAGCCCGAGGAGATCGAGGTGAGCGTCGACGAGGAGCGCCGTCATCTGGTGATCAGGGCCAAGCACGAGGAGAAGAAGGACGAGCACGGCCTGATCTCGCGCCAGTTCGTGCGCAGATACGCCCTGCCCGATAGAGTGGAGCTCGACCGGGTCGCGTCGGAGATCTCGTCGGACGGAGTGCTGACGATCCAGGCGCCACTCAAGCCCCGAGATAAGGAGGAGAAGAAGGAGCAGGTGAGGAGGATCAAGATCGAGTACACGGGCAAGCCGGCGCTAAAAGAGCAGCAGACGGAGGAGGAGAAGAAGCAGACGGAGGACGACGACGAGATCAGCATCACCACCGAGGAGCCGGAGGTCGGCTCGGGCAGCAGCAGCACCACTGCGTCTTCTGCTACCACCGAGAAGCAGCAGTAATACACGGAGCGAATTTCGACTGATTTTTTATTCTTGTAAATAGACTTTGTTTAGTGCTCGATTGTATGACATTTTCAAGTGCATTTATCAATGACGAGTGTGTGTGTACTATGCTACGAATGAACGACACGATCGTGTATGTGTGTGTTAATTTAATCTCATTGAATTATCGCCTGCCATAATAATAAGTTTGTTAAATTTTCTCCTTTTTGTCTAATACGCAACTCGTATTTTATGTAATATTTATGATGCGCCAATTTTAGTCATTGTAATACTTTTCAAAGCTCTAAGTCATATTGTGCATAAATATTTCGTAAGTTTTGTAATAAATGACCAAGTACCATTGAAAACATATTATCATGTTGTTATTTACGATCACCCTATCCCATGTTGAGATGATTATTCGTAAATTTAACGAGCTGACTGAACAATATTATTTCAAATTCGAGAGTTTTCTAGATACAGTTATTATCAGACAAGAATAAAGTATTTGCTTTTGAAAATTTAGAAAAATTCAATTGAATAGAACTTGAAGGATCATGATGATTTTTACTGATAATCGAACATCTTTTTATACTTATAACAGTCTTTCAATTTGAGTAAATTTATAAAAAAAATGTCATTCAAAAGCTTCAATTCAAAATTTAATTTTCACTGTTCAAATGAACTCAAGCAAAGAAAATTTTTATTCATTAATGAAAAATTAAATGAGCTTCATTTTTATTCAGAAAATCATTTGCAATTGGCAAGTTTCACCATTCACATAAACTCAAATGATTTTCATTTTGAAGAAAATTTTCATTCGTCCATAAAAATTTAAATGAGCTAATTTTTTATTTAAAAATATCATTTGCATTTAACAATCTACTTTTTTATAATAACTTCTTGAAAATTTAATATTCACCATTTGAATAATCTCAAATAATACCTATGAGGAAATTAAATTTGCTATATATTTATTTAGAAATTTCATTTGGAATTGACAATTTTCACAATTCACATAAAGTCAAATGAAAAAAGTTTTCATTCATCTATGAAAAATTAAATATGTTAAATTTTTATTTTAAAATAGCATTTTCAATGCCATAATCAATCGAATAAATAATTTTCATTTTGAATTTTAATATTGCAACGATAATTTTGAATCATGAATGAATGAGCACTTATACTACGACGTAATGATAGAAAAAGCGACATATAACGAACAATTTACTGTATAATACATCTGTTGAACTAATTACGTTAATGCTCAAGTTGAAATTTCACCTAATTTATTTATTTACACTTTTTCTGTTTCATCCTTTTGTACAATTAATTATGAAATTTTAATTTAAATAATCTCCGTATGTGTAAATATTTCTATTGCTCATAATAACAACATTATGAATTTAGTCTGTAATGATTAAACTTGGAATTCGCATTAAAGCTCATTGTTTTTTTATAAATTACAAGTATAGATTAAATTTTTCACTTATTTCAGCAAACTATCTAAAGCTCTCTAAAGTCAGTTAAAAGGTCTATCATCATTATTTTCCAAAGAAATTAATCGAAAATTATCCTAAACATGCAATAAGCATCATAAATTTTCATCTCCATAACGTACGAAATTCGCAACGAGAGATTCTCTTTCTCGAAACTTACCCCCCTATAGTATCTAGAACGTTTCTAGAAGCGACTCGGGAGCGCGCGAAATACACGCGCACTATTGTACACGGGCTCGCGTGGTAAGGTCGGTAACATTCGCGAAGCTCCGGCAGCAGCCGAGCCATTGTCAAGCGTACTTATACCGTGCGCGAATATTCTCGCCGTGCGCTTCGAGAAATATCTAGAAATCTGCCGGCGTTTCGAGCGCTACCGCCGCGCACGCGACCGCGTATAAATACAGGCGCTCCGGCCGGAGTCGAGTCAGTATTAAGTCAAACGCCAAGCTATAAGCATCTCTTGAGATTCCGATCTCGACTACCTACGACGTTCTTTAATCGAACGACTCTTTTAGCAACAGTCAATTCGTTGAATATATACTGTGTTATTGCAAAGTATATTGGGATTGTTAACGAGTGGTTAAAAGTTTACTGTGAATCAACAGCGAGTCTTACGTTTCAACGTATACAGCGCGTATTGCGGATATTACATTGAGTTATTTCGTCTGTCAAGTTCAAAAGGTAAATAATCAACTGTCAAATTAACTTCTATCTTCAATTTTTACTTTGAACAAAAATTTGTTATTTGGTCCTATTAATCTAGACATTTCAATCGCGTCTATTTCAAATTAATTTCTCTATCTTGACTTTTTACATTGAATAAAAATATTCTCACTTGGCTCTTTAATATATCTTAAAATTTAAACTTATTTTTTTCACATTGATTTCTTTTGAAATTATTTTTTTGTCATTGCATACTTATAGTTTTTTATTCATTTTGTTACAGAAACTTCAAGTAAACATGTCTCTTGTACCACTTCTCTTCTCCGACTGGTGGAGTGAGCTGGATGAACCTCACTACTTGGCTGACCAACACTTTGGACTGCCACTCAATCCAGAAGACATCATTGATCGCTTCGCTCCTGTGAGATCAGAGTTGCAGCTGTACAGACCAGGCAGACATCATCGCCATGCTTCTCGCTACCATCCATTCCTCCATAGCTTGTTGAGGAAAGAAGGTCGTGGCCACTCTACTGTATCAGCTGACAAGGACAAGTTCAAGGTTACCCTTGATGTTCAACAATTCAGCCCTGAGGAGATCAATGTGAAAGTTGCTGACAACCATGTAATTGTCGAAGCCAAGCACGAGGAGAAGAAAGATGAGCATGGATGGATTTCAAGACAATTCACTCGCAAGTACATGATTCCAAATCAATGTGAGGTTGATCAGGTCGAGTCACGCTTGTCATCTGATGGAGTTTTGACAATTACGGCACCAACAAAGAAGGCCCTTGAAAACAATAAAGAAAAAGTCATCAAGGTTCAGTATACTGGACAACCCGCCATCAAAGAACAAGAAGCTCATTCCAGTAATGAACCGCAAGCTGAAGATAACGCTCAGCAACGTGGTGGCCAGAGAGGAAGAAAATCAACTGTCAAAGCTGCCTAAAGGGACTGACCAGACCAACTATTAGTGATAGTTTAAAACCTTTCAATAAGTTTTTCATTCATAAAATGTATATAATTGAATCTCATTCACAACACATTAATTTAAGTTAAACACGTAAAGTAAGCATTAGCTTAAAAAGTCAATTTGCATTTACTTTCTAATGTATTTTGTTGCAAGGTATTGACTAAAATTTCAATACCATCTCCTAAGTTGTTTTGTCAAGTTATGAATTATTGTAATCAACACTTGGCATTATTTTTTGTGATTCATTACTGAAGTAGTAATAAACTTTTTTTATTAAATCATATTTATCGTCTTTTTAATTGACAACGTCCTTGCCAAACTTTCAAAAATATCATCTTCATTATTTTATTCTTGCATGCATGCCATTAATTATTAATGTACTTGATTATTATTTCTCAACAAATTTTAAATTTTGGTCTTAGTATATCAAGTAAATAAGATTGAGCATTTCATAAATGTACAAAATAATTAGAATTCGGTTTTCTTTCGGACATGGAATTATTTAATAACTCACATCGGTTTTATTTGATTAATTATTATTATCATTATTATTAACAAAAAAGTACACTTAGAGTTGATTGTAAAAATGATTTTAAATGCATAAAATTTAAACACATTTGTACGATACATCGGTATGAAATAAACACGGACAATCGTCATCGTGGAAGAGAAAAATACATTTTTTATAAAAATCTAATCGGCTGGAGTCATAAATCTCATCTTTACAAAATGATAGACAGTTTAGAAAAAATAAATCAACATAGATTATACGAAACTAAATGAATTTCTTTTGGTTTACATACACACATCGTGCACAATGGTAAATTATACTCATTGCCATTAAAAATTTCGTACAACATTATTATAATTATCATTAATATTATTACGCCCATTGTAAAACGAACGTTTTCTTACAGCGTATGAAATATAATCATAAATATATATCATCGTTTTATTCTCGCATTATTATCTATAATACATATTAATGTAAATGCACATACATTATTTAGCTTACGAAAAAAAAGAAGTCTATATTTTCTGTATAGACTACAATTAATTAAATGATAGAAGACCTAAACATATAATACGCCATAATGTTTATAATACAGTATCGTGTACTACATAATGTATATAATATTTTATATTCATAATAAGCATCGTGAAAATTTATGATTTTTTTTATATTCATCGTCGTTTTAGATCCCGCGAAAAGCTCATGATCGTCCGGATTTTTATCATCAATATACTTTCAAGCGAGATCGTGCGGATCCAGAACAATACAGTCACGTAAATTAATTTATTTTTCTTTTCTCTACGCTCTACAATTATAAGGCAATGTGTTCCCCATCTTTTATATAATTTAATTTTATTATTTTCCACTCGCGGCATTATTATTCTCTTTTTCCTTCATCCCCCCTTATTTACTGAGGCTTGTTGAGCATCGTGGCGATCGCGGCCAGCATCGTCGTCAGGAGCAGCGACGCCGAGCCGAGCCCGGCCGAGTTCGGGCCCCGCTCCACGGTGTCGTACATGATCTGCAGCAGCGGATACTTGCGCGCGCTTCGATCGCGCCAATTGTAATTGTAATTGTCCGAGTTGGAGCCGGTGTTGGTGCTGCTGCTTCCGCCGCGTCTGCCGTGCGCCGAGCCGTCCGAGCAGTCGCCGTCGAAGTCGTCCATGTCGATGCTGAAGGCCATGACGCCGCCCAGGCCGCGACGCAGGGCCATGCTCGTCTGTCGAGAAAGAAAAAAAGGACGATTCAAAATTCAATTTGTACACTTTTAGCCTAAACTTTAAAATAACCACTCGAAAGGTCTTTACAAGTATTTTTACATTCATTTTTCTTAAGTTTATTTTCATTAATTTACCGATTGTTATTAATAATTAACGAATCGAAAATATTGGTTTTTCTTTTGAATGATTATCTTAAAATATTGATTCATTCATGTTTGATTAAACTACGTAATTTGTAAGTTTGATGGTTTTCTTTCAGTTACGTCAAAAGCGATCGACGAGCGCTGTATATCGTCACCCCAGCGCAAAAACCGTCTTGATAAATTCGAGAGGCAAAAAACACGCCTTAGTCCAATCCTTCGTATAAAGATAAGACGCGTTTTTGAGTCTTTAATTTATGTAGACGATTTTCGCGCTGAATCGACGATTGTGCGAACTAATTGTTCTCCTACCTTGGCCTGAACGGACTGGGCGTCGTCGAAGACGATGGCCCCGGTGTCCTTGACGATGTAGGGCGTCTCGCTGTCGCTGTCCCAGCCCCGGCGCCACTGCTCGTTGCTCATCTTCTGGCAGATCTCACGATAGCTCAAGATCACGTTCTCCGCGGGGGCGTGCATGTTCACGAAGTCCTTGCCGATCGGGCTCTCGTAATTGTTCTGCAGGCTGTTGCGCAGCTGGAACTTCTTGCCGTAGAAGGGGACGACGAGCACGAGCTTGTAGGCGTGCTTCTGAAACAGATACTTGAGATCGTCGATGGTCTTCTCGACGCCGAGATTCTCGCGGCCTCGCAGAGGTGCGTTGGGTCCAATGCGATTGGACCAGTGGCCGTAGTACTCGGTGGCGAGGATGAACCAGTAGTCGACGGACTCCATGACGACGCCGTCCATGTACTCGTAGCCGTTGATCACGGTCTGACGCATCGGGGAGATCGAGGCCGTGAGGAGTTTGGCCTCGTTGCGGAACATGATCTTGAGCTCCTTGATGAGCAGGCCGAAGTTCTGCTTGTCCTCGGTGGTGCCGCCCCGACGGGTCGGGTACTGCCAGTCGATGTTCAGGCCGTCGAACTTGTACTTGCTGCGACGAGACAAATTTATTTATTTTACGCGTCGATTTATATCACTACGGATTATTGTACTCACTTCAAGAAGGTCTTGGCGTGCTGCACAAAGACCTCGCGATGCGACTTGGCCATCTGCGAGAAGGCCGTGGGCGTGCCGCTCACCGATATAAGCACTTTGAGATCCCTCTTGCGATTCTTCAACTCCGTAATATCGTCGAATGAGATCTTGTTGCCCGAGCTCTGACGATGCTCGAGGTCCGGATCGATGGCCCGGATGTCCCAGCTGTTGGGCTCGAGCACAGCCGCCCCGTAGACGATGTGCGTGCACAGCTCGACCTTGATGCTCTCCACGCCGAAGTGGCCGGTCTGGTAGGTGTTGCGGCGGGACTGGTGGACGAGGCGGGTGCCGTTCACGTAGCAGAACACCGCCGTGTGGCTCTCGTTCGTCGTCGGACGATTGTAATTGCTGCTGTAGTCGTCTGCGTTAAACGACGGAGAGCATATGAATATTAATTGCGCGCGGGCCGATCGCTTTTTGCGTGGGCGGCAGTGAGTATGCATAAAAGTATAATTGCTTAAATCAGCGACGCCGAGGAATGCTGCGCGCGGAGGATCTAACTAATATCTAAGCCTTTTTTCGTTGTCTCTCTTGTATGCGAGAGACTCGGTATGGTTAATTGATGCACACGTAAGGCGGATGCGACGCCTCTCATTTATACGAATATATCGTTCCGAGTTAAACATCTACGGAGACGAAATTTTGCTCTCCGCGACCGACTCACTTTTTTCTCGCAACGAGTCATCAAAATTATACCCTTTTCGTGGATAGGAAAATATTCAAAGGTCTACGACACGAGCCGCGCGGGAAAATCTCGCGCGCCAACGACTGCGTAAACAAACACGTGTGCAGTATGGGCACCGATCGGATCGATATCGACGCGTGGAGGCTTATTGTTATGCTCGCGAGTTCTCGAAAAAAAGAACTATGTATGTATAATCACATGCAGTTTCGAGCGATCGTAAAACGAAGACGAGTGTGAGTGTGCGAAACTTTGCGTAAATATATAGAGAGTATCGGGTCCGAAGCAATTAGATAATGTTGAACAATACGTGTTGTGTTGTGAGTAGCGGTGACGAGGCAGTTTGCACTGGCTGCGCGCAGTGAACGACGTTCGCTCGCAGAGTTTACGCGGTGCTGACGGATTATTATAACAAATAATAGACGCGTTGAGAAGACTCGTCTTGTGTATACTTTACAGTGGATTCGTTAGGATGAAGAGCGAGGAGGAGGCGAAACTGAGTGGCTGCGCATAATCTACAAAAATTCAAGGTGTGAATTTCTCGTCGGGGACACGTTATAAGACGCAATCGCATCAGAACGTGCGGGCCGAATTTCTGGTCGCGTTTGTTTGTTCGCTCAAGTTTTGGAACGAACGACTGCATCATGACTCGCCCGTCGATCAACTGTACACTGATGTATTGTTAACATTTATAAAGCTGAGACAAGTGTAGGTATTGACTATTGACGTTATTACAGTCAAGAAAAATAAAAAATAATCTTCAATCTCTAACACAGTACCACTTCAAAAGCTACGTCCCACCTTAATCGTGACATCAGGCAGAAAGGCCGACTTATATTCAGATCCGAATTATTTTTACCACTTGTGAGTGTCGAATACGCCCCCTAGGCGAAGGATCGAAACTTTTATCACCCGAGGAAACGTCGCTAGTTTTAGGAGCTCGATAGGTACTATAATTGACGTTTTCGATTTTATAGTTATACTTTGTTTTAAAGTAACGAAAGGTGCTTATGCGCTATAGGAATAATATAATTTTAAGTAAGCAACGTAAAAAGGCATAATGTCTCGAATGACAAGGTGAAAAATCTTGACTCCCCATGCGCGCAAGAAATATAAAGAAGCCGTGTTCGCTTCACCACACATCGAGGTATCGAGTTCACCCATAGCCGATCCGTATGTGCGACACGTTGTCAGAGGGCGAATATTTTGCTCAGTGATGATTTTTTTTTTGGTTCTTTTGCAACGAACTAAAAAAGTAGAGCAATTTTAGATCAATTCAGATCGTGAATGATACACAAAGTAAAAGCATCAATGAATGTTGAACGTTTCAGCTCTTGGTCGATTTTTCGAACGCATAAAACTATATGCACTTGAACAATTGAATCAAATGAAAATTTATTTATTTTCAAATGGATAAAAATTTTGAATTTATTTCTCAAAGAAAACAAGTTTTTCTGAACACTTCATTTCTTATGTTTCAATAGTTCAAACGATTTCATTTTATTAGCATTTTTACATCGCTTCCATACAAGCCTAGTATGCAATCGTTACACAAACAAAACTATGACCGCGCGACAATTCAATGCATTACGCATTAGTACGAGCAATCCCTAATTTTTCATTGGTACTCGCACATAACAATAACGCTATTAAGGTTAATCAGCATCTATTATTACGTTACAACCGTTCGACTCTTTTCTCTTCTCGCTCGGAGAATAGAAATCTCCAAGGGCGTTTCATGGAGTTAAGTTCGAAGCGAAAAAAAAAAGAACAGAATCGATCGCTAAATTACTCCGGGGACACTTTTTCTGTACGTAATCGGTAACATACTTTTTTCGAACCACGTGATCCAAAAACAGATCACTCCTCGGGACTCGAGCTGCATAAAAATTGGCGCATATCGAGGAAACGAAAAAAAAAAAGAAGTACAATTAAACTACTGCGCTACGCACACGCTGAAAAGTAGCGCGCGATGCGCCTCGCGCGATAACAATCCATATAAGTCACTCTCGAGAGCCCGATGTGTAAACCAATTAGTCGCGAGAGCTCTCGAGCCATTTCCGACTCCGTATAAACGCGCGAGAATGAGATAGATTGAAAATATAAAAAAAAAAGAAAAACACGTACGATGCGTACGGGGACTGCGCTCATTATCTAAACATAGGCGAGGACGGAATCGTGCGCGCGTCCAATGATAAATTGTTGCTTCTTTTACGCGTTCGCGCGATTATCGTTGTGTGGGTGGGCGTCCGATAATATGTCTCGTTCGGATCTTGATCGAACTCGAAATACGACGATCCTTTTTCTTTTTTAATGGCGTCTTGAATAATAATTTTTTATGCAACGATAAAGTGTATCAAGCTGAAGAAGAAAAACGACGAGAACAGTCTAGGGCTTTGTGCGGCGTAACTTGAAAAAATAATTATTTCCTCGACATACGCAACACTACGTTCCGCCTTCAAGCGATACTAAAAAGTAACGAATGAAATCGATTTGAATGTTTTCACACCCTTCGAATGAAAAGGAGAAAGAAAAATAAGAGCGTAACGGTTCGGAGTAGTCGTATAATATATAAGAGCTCGACGAAAAAAAAAATATCCTTGGGTGACCCTAATATAATTTTCTGGCGATAAATATTTATCGCTGCGGGTCGAACTTTGCGGAAAACTTCTCGTGCAACTCGAGCGAAACCTTGACGATGAATTCGATTATATTTTAACGGAATTAAAGAGCTGAAAAAGCAATTGATAAGCGCGTGTCACGAGCAAATTTATCATGCGAGCTTTCAACTGAATCGAGCTTTTAGCCCGAAGCTCGTGCATGGTAAATAAGCGGATGTCGCGTATCGATCGCTATCCTACTCCCGTGCAATTCAAGTCTCTCTCTACGCGCAGCTCGTAAGCGTTGTAAAATTTTCACCGATCCGAATGAAAGTCGAACGATCGTAGGCAAAACTATCAAAGTAAAGTCCTTGGAGCGTAAAATTTCTGCGAATCGTTTTGATTTCTCATCAAAACCCCGTGAATCCGAGTTTATCGTCGCTCGTCGCGTTAACCCAAAGCTTCATCCGCGTGCATTCGTAGCATAGGTACACAATATATATACGCACTATACAGACAGCGAGACGCCAAAGAGGCCAATGACACGCACGGCAGCGCGCCAGAGAGGCACGTATAGGTCGATTCGCGCGCGAGCAGGCAACCCTTCCGCGAGCCGCACTGCCCCACTCGTATTTTACCATACGTAATATAGTTTTTTGATGTACAAAGTGTGTATACACGCCTTCGTGCGCGCTGAAAATTATCGACGCACGTGCTGCGCGCCGTGCGCGTAATTACTTTTTACCGATTGCGCGCGCCGAGAAGTAAGCATGTGCTTTTATGATTTTCTTTCTTTTTTTTTTTTTTTTGGTCGAGTCGAATTACAATGTCGCACGCGGGGCCTCGCTTGATGAGGATGAGACGAATGTATATAAAGTGTGCGCGCAACTCGAGAGCGAAAAAAAAAGAAATATGTGACAATTTAAACGGCCGCGCACGAGCCGGATAATTAGCGCGCACGTATGTACACGATGATGTGCTGTATATATGTATGTGTATATACTGCTACTGCATACGTTGCACATAAACACACACACACTATGTATACAATCCGAGTGATTTATGCTTCCGTTACTGTTGCTCGACTATATATGGGCGCATCGCATTCTTGCCGCACTTATTATAATAATACTCGCGTCGCGGAGAGTGAAAATCTAATATAACAAAAAAAAAAAAAATGAATAGAGAACGAGGAGAAAAATCGCAGCGCATCGCGGACAACGCGCACGCACAGGTGCTGCACAGGCTCGCGCCGTAACGATCCTTGACACGATACGATATCGTATTATAATAGGCGCGTACACGTTTTATTATGTTATATAGGCAGGCAGGCAGACACGTGATAATGTTGACTTACACACGCGAGAATTGCGACACTTTCTATGTACTCGCGGGTTATATTGTTACGGCACAATCGCAGAGAGAGAGAAAAATATAGATGGATGCTTTGTATCGTGTAATAATGGTATTATTGCATATACACGGGTCTGTCTGTTTTTGCGCGATGCGATGATGTTATGATTTTCGTGAAACGATTTTGCATCGTGTATGTGTATACCGATCTGATGGATGAAAGAGAGAGTGAGCTTCATGTCGTATGCACTACATCGAAGCTTGAGAGAACGAACGAAGAGAGAAAATAAGGTTTTCATGGCACCCAGTAGCGCACGAGAAAAAAAATCGTTATCGCGTACTTGATAACGATTTTTTTACGAGGTGCTTTACACGGGTCACACTCAATTTTCGCTCTCGTTTTTTTTGTGCACAGCATTATGATTATTTTAAGCTCTCGCAGGTGTTCAATCGTCTTATACGAGTCCAAAAGTGCAGCAGTTACACACACACACACACACATATTATTATAGAGCCTAAAGTCTGAAACTCGATCCGTAAATAATGTGTCTCCGTCTCTCTCGTTTGCTCTCTTTTTCAAGACAACGTTCCTCTCGTCAGCAGCGGAAACGTATAGAAACGCTTATGGGCGCGTCAGCTCGCTCGCTCGCTCGCGCGCTGCATTATAATATTAAAGCGCATTAAGAAAATTTGACTCGTTCGCTGCTGTTATAAACCGTGGCGACGCTCCATCTCTCCGTATTATATATATTATGCGCGTCGCAGTCAACCTTATGATAATAATAATTTTTATAAAGTCGTCTTGGAGCTGAACGAAGGAGAAATTCAGAGAGAGAGAGAGAAGATCGTTTTCCAGAGTAAACCAGCTTGATTCCAGCTGGCAGTTACGGAAATGTTATATAGCGCTCGCAAGCTCGCCTACATATAATATTATATATAGTTGTCCTCGCGGCTAAAAGTCGCGCCATCGGAACGCAATATTCAAGTATACGCGATATATCTGTCGTCGTGTGCACTTTCATGCGCGCGCGCGCGTGAGGAGGGGCAAACCGAGGGTTGAATATATAGCTGCATCATTATCGAGCGCAGCGCTCGTGCGCTATATGCAGGCGACGACGCGGTTGAGGAAGGTTTTGGTCTTTTTCGCTGGCGCAAAAGTCAGAAACGAGGGTGTGCGCGCGTGCACCGAGTGTGTATTCTATGTAATACGCGCTTGCTCGTTGCAACTCTCTTTAGGGGAAGTGGACGTCGTGACTCGTGTACGCGCTTTTTTCTTTACACGCGATATATATGCTGTGTGAGCAAACCCGAGCGATGTCTCGGGTACTACTCGTTGTGGACTGTATACGAGTATATATAGGATAGAGATAGAGGCCGTCAGGATCGATAGATCAACGCGCGGTATCGAATTTACGATGTCTCTCGTCGTCCCGTTTACACCTAATTCAGGTCACGGTAGGTCTCGTCACCGCGTCCACCACTACTGTATATATCTGCCTCTCGTATCATTATATGGACATAGATAAATTCCTTTTGTCCCTTTGCACTGTAACATACATTCGAACACACGCGCGTACACTTGCGGAGATGAGTACATAAACTTTGACGTCTATGTGCGTGTGTGTGTGTGTATGCGCAAGGCAATGGATGCGGTGACTCGGTAATTATTCAAGCGTAATTTGGCAAATTGAATCCTTCGCTCGGCTCTCTGTACGGTATATATATCGCGCGCTACAACGTGAGTCATAAATAATTTTGCTCTCTCTCTTTC
Source organism: Trichogramma evanescens (assembly GCA_902732785.1). NCBI lineage: Eukaryota > Metazoa > Arthropoda > Insecta > Hymenoptera > Trichogrammatidae > Trichogramma > Trichogramma evanescens. The sequence continues at coordinate 35,723 of CACVKI010143199.1, read as the reverse complement.
TCTATTTGCTCGTGTGCGCTGCGTCCCATACAGATGCGTCGCTCGCGCGCGCGCGCGCGTAAAAAAAGGGGGAAGCACTTTTAATACCAACGATATACGTACGGATCGTCGAAATCGCGCGCGCGCGCGACGATGAAATTACTCCAAGTTGACGACGATGAGTAGTGCCTTTTTTTCTCCATGTCTCTATCTCTCTCTCTCGCTGTCGTTCTCGCTTTTCTTTTCACTTTTTTTACGTAAATAATACAATACGCCCTTACAACGAGAAGCGTACACCGAGGAGGCTTGGCCGAGAGCTTAATTGATTCATTTCGTGAATTGCGAGATATAGCTTGGTATATTCCGTATAATAAAAGCATACAACGCGAGGAAAATGAAAGAGAGAGAGCGAGAGAGTGACGGATCGACGGATATACGGAATAAATGATAAAAAAAATTACAGGGTACACTCGTGAGCGCGCTAATACGCGCTCTATGCATGTATATAGTTTGTTGCGTAACGCGCTTACGACACCGCTCACAAAGTTACCATAGTACACAACGCTGCAACGAAAAAGGGTGAAATAACGCATAAACGCATTCAATCTCGACGCGCCTATATAGCGGGCGCAGGTGTACGCGTGTATATCGTATACAAAGCGCGATAAATGCGAAGGTATAAAAGGTGCAATTATCTGCCGGTGGTGTGCGTGACGCGGTATATCACTGCAACGACGACGACGACAGCAACGAGCAACAACATCAGCAACAACTGAAATTATGTATTTACTCGCGTTTGTATATGTATGCGTTGCGTGTGCGTTACAAGTGCGAGAGCGCATTCGCGCGATGCCGATCGATATAATACGGGTGTAGGTTTATACGGGCCCCGAGCGATGCACGCAACGCAGAGCTTTAATAAATCGATCTGTCATTGTTATTATACGCAAACACACATAGATTCGGGTGGTGCGCGAGTCGCGACTATCGAGGGGGAGGCGCAGAGTACAGAGGGAGCACGATCGAGAAAAGCAAATATGATCTCGGGGAAAAACGATATGCGGAAAAGTCTATACAGCGAGATACCAGTGAGATTCTTCCCAATCGCTCGTGTTTGTATATACGATACGATCGAACGAATGTCAACGTTTCTGTTGCGCGCGCGCGCATATACGAGATCGGATTTTAAGTGCTGTGTATAAGCCAAAATTTCAAAATCCGTGTGCGTTTATATCGATCGCGTGCAATATATTGTCACCCATTAGTACACGACAGATATTATTTATCCAGTTTGTTCTTATGAAAAAAAAAGCTCGACTTACCCTGATAGCCGGAAACGAGCACGAGCCCGAGGCTCAGCAGCAGAGTTATCCTCGGCAGCATTTTATCCAGCTTATACGGCAGAAGATCGGCTTCGGGAACCGACTGAACAATTTTTACAACAAAAACAACTATTTAACAAAACAACTCGTGTTGGGCGTGTTGTTTTTGATGTTGCTGTGTGGCTCTGCGGGATATCCGCACACGCACACAAACGGGACAGACGCTCGGGAGCGAGTCGGCAGGGGAGGAGAGATGCGAGCTCGACGATGGTTCGCGCGTATCTGGCCAGCGGCGGTGCAGGCAACGGCGACTTCGCGTCGTCGTCCGTTGGTATATATACTATATAACTGGGAGAGACGATCGCCGCGCGGACGCCAACGCCAAGCTTTATATTGTACAAGTCGTTGCTGCTGCTGCTGCTGCTGCTGCTGGTTGCGCGGCGATCAGCGCTAAAATTTGCCAGTACGCCCGATTCCGTATACAATAGTATATACAGCGAGGAGAAAACGACGCCAAGACGACGACGACGACGACGACGAAGGAGAACGAAGAAGACAAGGAGAAGAAGAAGTGCGCAGGGGAGTCGAGGAGGAGGAAGAGGAGGGAGTGTACGACGACCAATGGGGGTATACTTTTGCTGTTATCCTATACTACCCTTGTGGTCTACTCTCCGTCGCGCGGAGCACCGCAGAGCGAGCCCTTATTCTTCTTCTTCTTCGCCAATGTATAGAAAGGAAATGTCTCCTTTGACACTTGACGGAGTCGACACTATAGCACTCGACTTGTATCGTATGTTTGCTCTTGTCCGTTTGTTTGCCCTTCAATTCTCATGGATTTTCCCTGGGGATTAATAAAGAACGAGCCGACGATGACTGGATGACTTTTTTTTTCACCCACGCGGGCGCGCAAAGTCGATCGTCGCAGTTTTCGCTCGATTCGCTTGGACTCTCGAGCTCAAGTGCTGCAAAATTATGCATAAGAAAACAGAGAAGTAAAAAAAAAATATCCTTTCTTCTAATTGGAATATTAAGCTCAATTATCGAGACAATTGGGCCAAATATACTCCTCGTATGCATATGTTCTCGGGGCGTCGGATATACGAATTATAAAGTTTCGTCGCGCGTCTTGGCTTGTCTGAGGAATTTTTTTTTCGCCGACTATCTTAATATACCGCTCGTGTCCGCTCGTACTTTTATATACGGAATTTCGCGGATGAGCTTCTCTGCTGCAGGCCATCAGAGAGAGAGAGAGAGAGAGAGAGAGAGAGAGAGAGAGAGAGAGGAGATTCTTTAATTAAATTGAATTATACGCGTGATGTAATAAAATAGTGCACCGACGACTAAGAAGACGAGAGAGAATTTCGTGGAATAAGATTCGACTATTCATAAGTATATCATACTCATTGCAATTACTTTCTCGATTTTAGCGACGACTATACGTGATTTTTGAAGTTAAATTAAAAAGCAAAAAAATTAGGCCGATCGATCGATGGAACGCATCTCTCCCAAGTTGATGCAGCAGCGGTACGAAAAAAAACACAAGCTAAAAAGAGAGAGAGAGAGAGAGAGGAAAAGTCGGAGCTGGAAAAATACGCGCGCCCGCCAGAGCGACGTCAGCAACGGGGTAAGTATTATGCAGCATATATACATCGTGGTAGGTATACTATACACATGCGAAAGCCGTGAGTGACTCACCACTGACGCTGTCGGGACGCTCCGCACCGTCTGCCCTTTGTTGCCCTTATATCACTAGCACAACCGGGCACATACTGTACCATACACAGTTTGTAATAGTATAGAGGGTGCAAAAAACCTAGCCGAGCGTATACACCCTGTGCAGGTTTCCGGTCGACGCGCGAGCTATATATACTATACTATTGTGCCCAAGCGCGAGACCGTCTGCGCGCAGGATCGTCGATGGCAAATATTTTTTTTACAAAGGTAGAAAATGAAGTGATACAGAGTCGAGGAGTATTTCACAAATTAATTTATTAGAAACATAAAAACTATGTTTTTTTTCTGTTTTTTTTTGTCTTTTATCCGGCCCCTCGTGAGAAGCAGTTAAACATTTATCATAAAATAATGCTATGTGATACACAGGACAGTTACCGAATTTGTTTCTTTCTTTTATTTTCATACTTACGACTATAATATACAATAATGAGTTTGTAAATATATCCATATGTATTATTAGTTATAGCATCGTTATTCGTTTTTATTCGTTTCTCATAAGGTGTAAATCTTCGAAAAATTTACTTGGCTATTGTTATTGTTTTATGTTTTGCGTCCTATCGAGATGTGATATGACTTTGTATATTTGATTAAATTTGTTGATAATTTTTTCTGTTTGGCTTTCGATTTTTTTTTTTGTTTGATTGTAAAATTTGTCACAAGGCACAACGATACTTTCGATACTCTATCAATTAATCTAAATGTTTTTTTTTTTTTTTAACGCTACAGAGAAGACATCGTACGAGTTTTTTACAATCACTCGAGAATTATTCTAGTACTATCAATAATTTTTTTTATGTTTTAGGCCAGCACTAAGAAACGAGAATAAAAATGTTTTATAATAGAAATAAAATAATAGTAAATCATTTTTACATGTGATTTCTTAATAATAGGACGATAACACATTCACGCAAAATCGTGAAATTTCATTTAGTTACATGTTTTCATGAATCGGTATCGACTATAAATTATTCGTCGTTTACATTACAGTTTTACAAACCATAAACAAACCGATTATCATTTGCTAATACATGAAATAAGAACGCATACAGCTACGGCTAAAATGGACACGAATAATGTGGTAAAAAAGTGTTCACATACAAATTTTCTTTTTCTTAACGATTTTCTATCATAGGCACATTATAATACACTTAAGCAAGGCGAAATATATAAGGCCGTCTTAAAGCTGAGAAAAAGTAGCTATTTTACAAGCTCACACCAAAATATTCAATACATAAAACTGCATCTCTATAGGAAAAATCTTACTAATCAATTTAATCTCGCGAGCACGCGCGCGGTGGCAGTGGCACAGGCGCGTTTCTAAACTAAGTGTATGATATAATTAACGTGGGTTTCGAAACTGCAGGATTGAATTGAACACTCGATTATCGTTTTGTCACCGGTGTGTGTCCGATAATCGATTACAATCTAAATATAATATTTTTCGTGTACCTCTGATACACCCATTCGAAGCTTTTGCGCGTTTGTAAATTACACATCTTTCGATCTTACGCGTATTTATTCGGACTGAATGAAGAACAAAAATATCGCGTACATCTGACTAGCGTAAATCGGCTCTCTAACTCTCTCTCTCATTCGTATAGCGATTTTACGCGTTTCGAGCCTTCTCTCTTTAGTCCTTGTTTACTACAGTATCTTCGGCTCCTCGCGTTTAGACGTTTCTCGCGGCGACCAACGCAACGAGAACGAGCAGCAGACTGGAGACGTTCGAGACGTCGGCTCCTCCCCTCGAGTCCCTCTCGAGGGCCTGGGCGATCGCCTGCATGATCGGATACTGGCGCTCGCGCAGCAGCTCCTCGGCGCGATTGCGCGGCCTGTTCATGCTGCTGTAGCGCGGCGTCGTCGAGGTGGTCGGATAGTAGGTCGTGTACAGGCCGTGGCCCGTGCCGCTCTGGCGGTGCTCCTGCGAGTGCTGCAGCGCGTGACAGTCGCCCCGAAAGTCGTCCGTGTCGACGCTCCAGACCATCACGCCCGCGAGGCCCTTCTCCATGGCCAGATGGACCTTGAGCTGTATGCTGCGCTCGTTGTCGTACACGATCACCTTGTGCTGCTGTATGGCGTAGGGCGTGCTGCTGAGATTGTCCCACTTGTCGATCCACTCGCGGGCCAGCAGATATTTACAGACCTGAGACGTAAAAGAAGACGATTTAATACGGCAAGGTAATACGAGGAAAATAAGACTGACCTCGTTGTAGCCGAGAAAGCCCTCGTCGCTGTTGTAAGGACCGGACCAACTGCTCTTCAATGCCGGCTTGCCGATGGGATTCTCGTCCTGGGATCTGAGCGCGTCGGCGAGTATGTAGGCCCGGCCGTAGGTCGGCAAACCGAGAACGAACTTCTTCGGCGAGACTCCGGTCTCCAGCAAGTAATTCAGCGTCTTGTTCTGCGACAAAGTCGAATTTATTTTGATTTCGTCGTTGTTTGGTTTTACCGTTTCAAAATAATGATATATACTCACGACTTCGTAGAGAGGCGCGTTGGGCATGACGACGCCACCGCCCAGCACGTGATAATCGTACGTCATCACGTGTATGTAATCCAAGTGCTCGGCCATGCGGCGTATGTCGTAGCGCCGGTCCATCGTGTCCGTATCGGCCGATATCGCCGCCGTCAGTAAAAAGTCTTGCTGCCTGAAGGCTTGTTTCAGATCCTGCAAAAACGATATCACATAATTCGATCGAGGGCCGTGAGCTCGTATTGTATGTAGATAGGCAGACGCGTGCGTACCTGCAAGAGCAACAGGTAGTTGTACTTGTCGTACTCGGCTCCGCCCCTCGTCGTCGGGAACTCCCAGTCGAGATCCAGGCCCTGGAAGTTGTAGACCCGCAGAAAGTCGATGACGCTGTTGACGAAGCGCCGACGATGGGCCGGATGACGGGCCATCTCCGAGTAATTGAAGCTGCCCTCGTTCCAGCCGCCGACGGCCAGGGACACCTTGAGGCCCGGGTGCTGATAGCGCAGCTGGGTGAGCTTGCGGTAGCCGTCTTTGCCTGTCGACAAGGTCTCTTCGAGGGTGAGAAAGAGAAGAAGGAGGGAAGGAAGGGGAAACAGAAAAAACAAACGATCGACGACGTGTTCTCGTTAGGTAAAACCCTTCGTAGATTCGCTAATGATGTTTAGTAAGCGATCTAATTGTTCCAATGTTTACTGATTGTTTGCGTGTATTGCTAATTACTATACTGCAGTTTTATGCAAAGTGACAATTTTAAAAGACTAATCATGTTTTACCATGTGCTTTTGATAATAATAGATAAATGGAGACCAAAGGGTTTTACATTGCAAGAAATCGTGCGTACACTATGCATCTAGGCGATTCGTATTGTGATTCTGAATTGTGTCACGATAACTACGAAACGAAAAATCGTCTATCGTGTATCATGTAGAGCGACCAAGCCAAGAGATAGACCGTTAGATAATTATTTGAATGATTAATATTATTATCATATTATTTCATAATATTCAATGATCATATAGCAGTAGTTTTAAATAACAATAATTTATCATAAGTTAATAAAACATTTACAGTCATTGAACATTGTAAAAGTATTCAAATAATCATTAAAATAACCAATCGATCTATTAGTTTCGTCACCCTACAATCCTCGACTTGGAGACTAAAAAATTACAAATATGCTTCGTCAAAAATTAATGAATTTGATGACATCAATAAAAAAAAGGCTCGCGTCTCGCCCTCTCACCATTGTGATCGTTGAGATCGGCCCAGGGATCCAAGCTCTTGATGTGGAAGCTCGTGCCGTTCAGTCCCGCGAACGAGTAGACGAGGTGCGTGCAGTACTCGGGCTTGATGTCCTGTATCTGGAAGATGCCGTCGCCGTTGCGATAGATCGCCCAGCTCTGGAAGTAGCAGGCCACGTACTTGGTGTGGTTCGGCCTCTTCACGTGACCTGTAAATAGACAAAATTTTGTATATTATTACATACGCAAAAAAAAAAATTGATGAATGTATGCTATATAACGCACTAAAACGGCAACGTTGCGGGGGATCGGGGGACGAGAGAAATTACGTCGCATTCATTCAGATATTCATGCGTAATACCAATCGAGGCCGCATGCACTTATTCGACTCGAGAGAGAGAGAGAGGGTGTATATATAACACAAGCCGCGTGGTGCTGCTGGTCCCACCCGTGCGATGACGTGTACACCTATATAACATCGAGTCAAGTCTAAAACGTGCACTAATGGCGTTGTATACATACACACGCTCACATTTATATACGCAACGTAGCCGGCAATACATTAAGGGTAAAATTATCGATCAAGGGAGCAGCAACGGCGATAGTAACGCCTATATATCCACGCGCGTTTCTGTATGCGTCACTCGCTCACTTTCTCTCTCTCTCTCTCTCTCTCTCTCTTTCTGTCTTGCGTATATTATTATACTACGTTGTACTACGCCGTTCCTCCGCAAACTCACCCTATATGCGCGGACTGCGAGTAAAAAACGAAACAGCGCAACATTCGTAGAGAAAAGACAAGCGGGCGTTCGTAAAGCGGTAGAGCATTATCGCAAGCTCGACTGCTCGTAGCGATTCGCTATTATCATTATGAAAAAATGAAACGAATCTTGACTCTGATCTTTTGTTTAAAAAATACAATCATCGAGTATTAGGTATATTTACAAAAACATATATAGGGGTCAAGCTCTCGGTAAAGTTATAACATAGGCGTTACATGCTCGGGAGACGAGCTTCTCGAAGCACGCATTATATGCATCGGCTCGCTTCTTGGCGAGACGACAGACCCAAGACACGCCACGAGTCTCGCTCGATATGTATATACGTGTGTATATAATATAATCGTGCGTTGACCCCCGCCCGGGGGGGGCTGTCTCGCGGAAAACGACGGCACAGAGAGAAGAAATTGTTCGTGTATACGTGCACACGGGCGCGTTCGAGTCACCTATAACACACTAAAACGATGATGTTACGTTATACGACGCGCAAATCCGTGAAAAAATCATTATTGTCAAACGATGGAAAAAAAGAAAATAACGATTCGAGAAATGAAGGATGTGGTGAGGAGCGAAACGAGAATGGTCCATTTTCTGATGCCTTATAATCTGAAAAAGTACCACCTGCGTGCCGACTTTCGTTTGTCCCTCAAGCAATTCGGAATATAAGATTTTGGATTGATGAAAGCTTGATAAATCAACTACGAGAGCTTTAACTGATTTTGAAGAAATTAAGAAAACATTTTTTGGTTTCAATTAAATCATTAAATAGTTGAATTTTTTACGGTAAAAACTATATAACGAGAGGTTTGTCAAAAATTCACGTAGAAAAACTCGCGGTTTATTGTTGAAACACCCCCACAAACAACAAAAGTGCGATAGTTGATATTATAGATATGACTCAATCATTTTGGCCAAATTTTTATTGAAATTTTAGAAAAAAATATATGTACAAATATCCATACAATCATCATTTCTTCTTGCATTTTTCACATGTGTAATCTTTACGACCTTTATGGAGCGTCTCTTTGTGTAGAGCAAGTTAAATTATTTTCCAATTTTTTTCCCGCTTTTGTCGCATTCAAAGCCATTGCGATCATAGATTGTCTTCTGGTGATTAGGTAAATTACATTCAAGTCCAAATTTTTTTTTCGCATTTGAGTCAAACGTGTAACCTTTGCGCCCCACGTGAACTGTATTTTGGCGCTTTAGCAAATCCGAACTGTGTAATCGTGGACTGCTCTTTGATGTCTGATCAATTTCGATTTTTGTCCGAATTTCTTCTCACACTTGTCACATGAGTAATCTTTGCGACCTTTGTGGACTGTTTTTTGGTGTTTGATCAAATTGCTTCGGTCCCCAAATTTCTTCTGGCACTCGTCGCATGGAAAATCTTTGCGACCTTCGTGGACTGTATTTTAATGCACAAGTAACGTACATTTATATCTAAATTTTTTCTCGCATTTGTCGCATGTGTTATCTTAGCGACCTTCATGGAATGTCTTTAGGTGGCTGAGCAAACTCCCTTTTTGTGTAAATTTTTTTTCGCACCTGTCACAAGCGAAATCTTTACGACCTTCGTGAACTGTCTTTTTGTGCATGAGCAAATTGCCTCGAATCCCAAATTTCTTTATACATTTGTCGCAGGCGTAATCTTTGCGACCGTCGTGTACTGTCATTTGGTGGTGAAGCAAAGTAGATCTTCGTGCAAATTTCTTCTCGCATCTGTCGCATGCGTGATCTTTATGACCTTCGTGGACTGTCTTTTTGTGTTTGAACATATCGGATTTTCTTGCAAATTCCTTCTCGCATTTGTCACATGCATAATCTTTTCGACCCTCATGGATTGCTATTATGTGTAAAAGCAAATTCCCTTTTTGTGTAAATTTCTGCTCACACTTGTCACATAAGTAATCTTTTCGACGTTCGTGTACTGTTTTTTGGTGTTTGATCAAATTGCTTCGTTCCCCAAATTTCTTCTGGCACTGGTCGCATGGAAAATCTTTGCGACCTTCGTGTACAGTCTTGTAATGGTCTAGCAAATGCGATTTTTGTCCATATCTCTTTTCGCATTTGTCGCATGCGAAATCTTTTTGACCTTGATGGAATGTCTTTTGATGGTAGAGCAGATGTGATTTGAGTCCGAATTTTTTCTCGCAATAGTCGCATGCAAAATCTATCCAATCCTCATGAACTGTTCTTTGGTGCTTCAACAAATCTGATTTTCTTCTAAATTTACTTTCGGACTTGTCGCATGAAAAATCTTTACGACCCTCGTGGACTGTCTTTATGTGCAAAAACAATCTCTGTTTATTTCCAAATCTCTTTGCACACAGTTCACATAGGTAATCTCTGAATACTTCGTGGAATATTTTATTATGTTTAAATAATGTTGATTTATTTTCAAATTTTTTCTCGCACTTGTTGCATGAGAAATTTTCGCCATTTTTGTGTGTTAATTTTTGGTGCGTAAGCAAACTCGATTGTTTCACAAATTTTTTCTCGCACTTCTCGCACGCAAAATCTTTGCAGTTTTTGTGTTCTGATATTTGGTGTCTACTCAAATGACTTCGAAACTCAAATTTCTTTTCGCAGCTGTCGCATGAATAATCTTTGCGGCTTTTGTGTTCCGATATTTGGTGCCTACTCAAATGACTTTGGAACTCAAATTTTTTTTCGCACTTGTCGCATGAGTAATCCTTTTGTTCCTTGTGAATTTTGTCTCGGTGTATTATCATACTTGATTCTAGTGTAAATGCCTCCTGGCAAATATCACAAACGTGTTGTTTGTTGTCAAAGAAAACAATGTCGTGTTCACTTGAATTATCTTCAGAGACAACTTCTTCGGATTTCTTCTCATTTTTATCCATTTTGGTGTCTGAATTGAACGATGGATCTTCCTATTTAGTACCAGAAAAATTGAATGAGTATAATTTATCTTATAGTATTATAGTATTATAACTTATTTCATCAGAGAACACAACGTTCAAACTAATTTGTTTTCAATGTGAACATGATGAGTTGTGTATCAGTTAACAATGATGATCACATTGTTTATAATTTAGGTACCAATTCATCTGTTTATACGTTATCCTATACAAAGGTGTAATGATAGTTGATATCAGGTAAGACTCAAAAATTTCGGCATAATTTTTATTAAAATTCTAAAAAAAAGTATGTACAAATATCTTTACATATTTACAATTGCCAATCATCATTTCCTCGCGAACTTGTCTTGTACGCAATCGTTGCGACCCTCGTGGAATATTTGTCTCTTGGTACCCGAGCAAAATAAATTTTTGTCAAAATTTCTATCGCCCTTGTCGCGTGCGACCATCGTGTACATTCTTTAGGTGGTAGAGCAAACCCGGTTTTTGTGAAAATTTTTTTTCACACTTATCACATGTGAAATCTTTCCGACCTTCATGAACTGTTCTTTGGTGTCTAATCAAATTCCATTTGTTTCCAAATTTTTTCTCGCACCTGTCACATACAATATCTTTACGACCTTCGTGTACTGCCGTTTGGTGCTTCAACAAATCTGATTTACTTCTCCATTTTCTTTTGCACTTGTCGCACGAGTAATCTTTGCGACCTTCATGGACTGTCCTTTGGTGCAAATTCAACGTACCTTTATGTCCAAATTTCTTCTCACACTTGTCACACGAGTAATCTTTGCGACCTTCGTGTACTGTCTTTTGGTGTCTAGTCAAATCTATTAGTCTTCCAAATATCTTCTCGCATTTGTCGCATGCGTAATCTTTGCAACCTTCATGTACTTTCTTTAGGTGATTGAGCAAATTCCCTTTTTGTGTAAATTTCTTTTCACACTTGTGGCATGCGAAATCTTTCCAACCTTCATGCACTGTCCTGTGGTGGAAAAACAAAATCCATTTGTGCCCAAATTTCTTCTCGCACCTGTCACATGCGTAATTTTTCTGACCTTCATGGACCGTCTTTAGATGGACGAGCAAATTCCCTTTTCGTGTAAATTTTTTTTCGCACTTGTGGCATGTGAAATCTTTTCGACCTCCATGGATTGTCCTTTGATGGCAGAGCAAATCAGATTTTTTTCCGAATTTTTTTTCGCAATCATCATATGCATAACCTTTGCGACCCTGATGGACTGTTGTCATGTGCAAGAGTAAATTTTGCTTATTTGCGAATTTTTTCCCACAATCGTCACAAAAGTAATCTTTGTAGACTTTGAAGGCGAAATCTTTCTGGCCCTTGTGTACTATCTTTATATGCTTGATCAAACTGTGTTTAGTATCAAACCTCTTCGCACACTTTTCACATAGGTAATCTTTGAAAACTTCGTGAAATATTTTGTTATGTTTGAGTAAATTTGATTTATTTTCAAATTTTCTCTCGCACTTGTTACATGAGTAATGTTTGCAATCTTTGTGTACTAATTTTTGGTGCGTAGACAAACTCGATTGTTTCACAAATTTCTTCTTGCACTGGTCACATGCAAAATTTTCATGGCCTCTGTGTACCGATAATTGGTGTCTACTCAAATGACTTCGGAACTCAAATCTTTTTTCGCACTTGTCGCATGAGTAATCTTTTCCTTCATTGTGAAATGTGTTTTGGTGTGTTATCATGCTTGATTTTTGTGTAAATGCCTCCTGGCAAATATCACAAACGTGTTTTTTGTCGTCAAAGAAAACAATGTCATGTTCACTTGAATTATCTTCAGAGACAATTTCTCCGGATTTCTTCTCATTTTTATCCATTTTGGTGGCTGAATTGAACTATGAATCTTTCTATTTAGTACCACGAAAATTGAATGAGTAAAATTTATCTTATGGTATTATAACTTGTTTTACCAGGAAAGACAACGTTCAAACTAAATTGTTTTCAATGTGAACATGATGAGTTGTGTATCCATCATCAATAATGATCATATTGTTTACGATGAAGGTATCGTTTTATATGTTTATACATTATCCTAACAATATTCGAAACAATTTAAAATTTTAACTTGTTCGGACTTCTAAAACCAAACATACTTCCAAAAAAATTCCCGATAGACAAAATCGAGTTCATATAAAAAACATCGAGCATATAGATCCTCATAAACTTGTTCAATAAGAAATTTGCTGCCCCCGCGCTATGGTGTGATTGGTGTGCTCCATAAACCACCACTGCTTACGACGATGCGCGCGTGCTCGGCTCAGCTCTCGTACTTATTATACGCGTACGCGAGGAAGTTATTAATTGAAGGAAGAATGAGACGAGGGAGGAGCGAGAGAGAGAATGCACTAAAAAGTTCGAGCTCAATTGAATTATTTGTGCTCGCGTATGTATGCGCGGAGACGGCTGCACTCGATCGTGTGAGTATCGTACCCGCAAGGCGTGTGTGTGTCATTCGATGTTCTTTCGGGTACACAAACTTTATATCGTTGCAAAATTTGAGCGCGTCATTCTCACTTTTACTGGACTTTCGAATCTATACGCACAGCTGCAGAGAGCTTTTTTAGGAAGGTCGAATGTGTACTTTTATGATCGTGTCGCTCTTGATTTTAAATTCGAGATGCCAAGAAAAAAAGTACGACAAATACATAAGGTTTTTCTGAATTTGAAATTAATTTACTTCAACTTTTTACAATTCACCAAGTATAATTATCTTTATGAGAATAAAAGCTCGCTTCAACGATCGAAACGAATCGATCGATATCAAAAGCTCGCACCGGACGCGAGCACTAAGTAATGTTTATTCTTCAAACGGCATTAGGCAGCTCGAGTCCGACGTCAATTTGAAATTTGTCACTTTGATTTATAGCTCGGGCCGATAAACACGTTGTAAGCCATATACATATGTATATATCGACGAAATTACATTTCACCCGCGGCATTAAGGGCACGCGACGACGACGACGACGTGGCGCAACTTGTCCAAGTTCGAGCATAATTAATAGGACACGAAGACGTGTGTCTGTGTGAGTGTGACAGCTGCGTTATACGTATACATCGTCGCGTGCAATGTTGTCGGTAAATACAGCGGCTGCTCGTGTATGTAATATACATATATTTTTGTGTCAGAGAGCGAGGAGAGGAGAGAAAGAGAGATGCTTATCGCGATAATTCTACATCGAGTTCGTCACGCGCTTGCCAGCGAATTTCGTATACGTATGCGATATCGAAAAGAAAAAAAGAAACGACGATAGCAAAACTCAAAGAGTATCGAGAATAAAAGTGATTCTGTCATTGCGTGCAGATAGAGAGAGAGAGAGAGAGAAACTCGACTGTATAGACGGGTGACAATGCGACGAACAAACTGGCGCAGGTGCACGCACGTGTCTGTCGTGTCTGTCGCCGATCGCCACCACCCCTGCTTGCGATCGCAACTCGACGACGATCGTCCGTCTCATTATTTATGTATGTGATATTCACGCGCTGATCACGCAGCGATCGAGAACTAGTGTAAATGTAATAACCGCATGTATCTATATGAGATACTCGATTGGTGAGACGTGCAAAAAATTGAAATAAAAAGGTAAAAAGGATCGGCTTTGCGTCGTAAATTGCGGATTTGCCGGCCGAGAGATAAGACACTGCGATTTAATCCCCCCCGTGCGGCTAGACTCGATGGGGTTTCGCTGTATCGTTTTGTTCAAGGTTAGAAACACATACACACGAATACACTATCCGTTCGAATCGTTTGTTTTGTTTTTTTTTTATATATATCTCCGCAAGTTGCGTTAACGAGGTAATCGATTCGCCAAGCCGAGGATATATAGGCGTGCAAGTGTAATAGCAAAGAAGAAGAAGAAGAAAATATAAACGAGCTCACCTAATTTCGTCTCGTTAATAATAATAATAGGATAAGAGGCGCGCGCGCGCGATATCGAGGCGCAAGGTGAGAGAGCTCGAGCAAATTCAATTTTCTGCGATATCCCTCCTCTCCCTCCCTATACTATAGGCTTTGCAGAGCAGCGTACAGCGCAGCGCAGTGCATGAATAATTGAAGGATCTCGCGCGCGAATAGAAAATTTATATTTCCTTCCGCTCGCGCAGCGATGGCAATTATCATGTACGGGAGCTAACCATTTTTTCTCTCTTTATGCATTTTCACGGAATCGACTTGCATATATATATAACGCGGGGAATGAAAAGAATGAAAAAAAAAAGGAGTCGTAAAAGAGCGAGCGCGCGCACGACTCAGCGAAAATTACGCGCGTTCGCCGAAGCAGAGCTACTACGTCTACGCGTGTAATATCTAAAATCCCCTCCCTCGCCGCACGCACGACGAGGGCAGGATTTTCACGAGGACGAGCTTCGCGCAATCGAGCCCCGACGGGGAGAGAATCGATACCGACTGTCGCCGGCCGGTCGCGGCAGCGACGGTGGCGGCGGCGACGACGACTGTACTGCTATACTATAAACCAAGCCCCTCTGCGCTAAGCTCGTTATTATTATGGAGTTTTCGGCGTCTCTTTTCTGTACATGTATGCAATAAAATATAATATGCAGGACTCTGCTTCCAGTTGCGCTCGATCCAAAAGGCCTTGACATTTTTGCAAGGGTTAAGTCATCGCGCGGAAAACTTTTCGATTCGCGTATACGCAGGCAGAGAGGCTGATTCATATTAAGAGTCAGATGACCCTTGAAGCGAACAACGAGATCGTATACGTGTTACTGTTGCTTCTTCTTGTTACTTCTTCTTTTTTCTCGCGCTTTACTTTTATGTGTCAAGGATACGTGAAAATGCCGCAATTATCGTGTATGAATTTACACCTCCAATCGCGCGCCGATATAATAAATCTCGCATCGGACGCGAGGATATAAGTAACACGCACGGCTAGGTATAATTTCTCTCACGCTACCGTGAAAATAAAAAAAAATGAAAAATCAAAGGAACTGCGCGTCCAATCGAAGCTGATAAATCAGGCGAGTTGCTGCACCTGCGGCAATGATTTTACTCTCTTGCGGAGTTTTCATTTTGATCGCAAAAGAAATTATCTATATCGCATCTGGGTGCAGTTATACATGTTCACGGGCTGCGTTTTTAATAACGGGAGAAAGCCGAGTAGCGTTTCTCTGACGGCGCTTGTACCTCCTGTATCATATAGCGAAAAATCACACACACTTGCACGATACTATACGCTACGGTAGGTGTATATATCCTACAACATTTTTTCGTCACTCTGTGCTCGATCGCTGCTCTGCTTTCTTTTTCCTCCGACTTTGCAACTTTTTTTTTCACGGAAACGCCATATGCCCGTGTGCATTAGCGTTAGTATAGTATACAATACATGTGTGTGTGTGTGCAGCATGGGGGCAGCAGATAGCGAAACCTTACGCGTGAGAGGCGCGCGATTTTTTTTTTTTTTCATAGTATCGAATTTAAACTGTGCTACTACGACGTCCGATCGTGCGTGTGTGCATTTCCGATTTACCGCGCGCGGGGGGAGAAGTATATAGGTACATAATACTGGGAGCAGTGATTTTTTTTGGCTCGAGATCCATCCGAGAATCGGCGATGGGACTCTTCTATCTCCGCGAAGTGCCTCGCGCGTAATATGGGGGAAAAAATATTCCAGCAACCTTACTCAAGTTGTATTATATACACAAATATATAAAAGACTCGAGAGAGAACCGGTTACTTCGAATGGACGCGAGGCATAAACGTATACATACGAATCGTGGAATTTTTGTGATACAGGCGCTTCGTGTCACGGAATCGGCCTTGGACTTTTTTTTTTGCCTTCGCCTTCGAACTTGCATACACGTCTATGAGTATATTTTCGAAAATAGTATACGAGTTCACGTACAAAAATATCGTGACGCAGGTGTACACACCTGCCGCGCACGTGCCGGTGTCTATACATATAATGGGTTAATTCGCGTTCGATTTCTCAATCACCGTCGATATACGTTTCGCGCACGTATCGTGCAGTTTCGCCTTATTATTTATAACGCGCAAATTGGGAGTCGTGGACTCTTTCTCGAAAGAATGAACAGAGAGAGAAAATCGTTGCTGATAGGAGGAGCAATTACAATTATATTATTTATGCACGAGCTTCGGCTAGATCGTGAGAATGCTAAGCGCGAATGTGTGTTAGTTGCTCAAGGAGCTCCACGCGAGGATTCGAAAGTTCAGCGATAGAACACACCACATCGCACGTAATAACAAAAGGAATTCAATGTAATCCTTTCACTCTCGGGGCGTGTATAGTCGCGCGATCGCGCGGAGGCAAACAAATTTATAAATTTATAATATTATGGTACGGACTATCGCATTCTCGATGGCCGACTCGTGTCGCGGAGTACGACACAAAACCGGAACTCTTCAATTTGAAACCAAAGCGCAAATCTGTTCCTTCTTTTTGCCTTTCGTGCTTCTTGTATTATACGCTCTAATAAAGATATGCGACGACACACAAACACACACACACACACACACAGCGCTCCATTTTATGCTCCTCCGTTGGGCGATGTATAATATAATATCTTCTTGTTAGACTCATACACACACACGTAAACATTATATTGTACACAAAGCGCGCTTTAAAGAAGAAAACGGCGAAGGCGCGCGTGTTTATATTATGCGCGCGCGCCCGTGCATGCGAGTGTATACATATAAGAAGCTGAAAAAAAAACCTTCGAAGGGCTTTGCGAGAGAGGCTGGTGTGCTAGCGGCAGTGGACAGCAGCACTGGCCGTTGCACAGCCGCGTGAAAACGGAAACCAGATGAAGCCGCACACGCGAGGCACACTTGCGCGCCTTATGTACACTACGTATAGGTGAACATGCATTATAAGGTCTTTTATATTATTAAAGGTGTACGTATATAACGGTGAGAGATAGCGCACTGACTTGTGCGTTATGAAAACCCAAGTGCAAAACTTGATAATGTATGATCTTTTACACTTGGCGGGTGCTGCTGCTGCTGCTGCTGCAGTGCACGCCGATTCGTTATTATACCGCGCGTGTAATTTCATGAAAATCCAAGACTCACTTATGTAGGAGTAGGTGTGGATCGAGGATGCACCTGCCGCGAGGGTGACCAGCAGCGTCTGGACGCCGAGCAGCAGCACGAAAGTGCCACGGCCGCCGAACGTCATCGTGATGGCCTGTGGTATAATGCTCGGCGTGCAGCAGCTCGAGATCGCCAAGCTCTCCCCTGAAGCGAATTCGACTCCTCTTTTTCTTTTTTATTATAACGTCGATACTGCTCGATGATGCGATGCGCCGTTCCTCTCCGGCGAGAGATGCACGATTGAAAATCGTTATGAACGACGCGCACAGTACCGTCGAAGCGAACAAAACAAACAAACAAACAAACAAACGGAGCACACAAAGACCCAACGATTCGCACACGCGGAGTCGCCGAACTGTATACAGCACCTACGAGACAGAGTATGGGATATCGATGCTAATCGGCTGCGAGCAACAAACTGACTCTCTCACCCGACGCGCCGCTCGCCCCGGCAGCAGCTCACGATATATAGCACGCAGAGTCGAGGAGTAAGCTAGTAGTAAGCTGGAATCTCTCTCTAGCGCGCGCGAGTACTGCTCCGATATACACTTTATGCAATATATATATACCTATTGGTATAGGACAGAGAGAACCGAACGTTGCGTATATACAGCACCGATGACGCAGAGACACCAACGCTATACTGCCGATGCACGCGTATATTATAACTATGTACGAGACGGGGAGCAATGGGCAAGGGGGTAAAAGTCTCCAGAAAGATATGCCAAATACATATATATATATACGGAGTGGGAGTGCGTCGCGGTGTGCGCGCTCTTGCGCGTTTATTGTATACATGGTTGTATGTATGTGCGTTTGTGTATTTTGCCCGAGCGCGAGGCTTTTTTCTGCCCTCTCGATGATGCCCCTCGCGCGCTCCGTGAAATCGTTGAATTTCGGAAGATTTCGCGCGAGTGCGAGAAAAATCGATGACGCTTCGGAGAGCTATTTTTCTTCGAATAAATACGACCGCTGGCGTTCGTTTCTTCGTGTTGCGATAAATGAAAAAACAGAATTTTGAAGCATACAATTTTATTGTTATATTTTCTTTCAATCATTACATACTTACACGGCTAGCGATCGCTTAATAATTAATTAACATAATAATAAGAAATACTCTAAGCATCTACTCTTCCATAGCCATTTCTGACTCGCCTTTGGCCGACTGCAATTCTCTCCTGATCTCTGCACTTAACGTGTGATGATTCTTCTTCTTGATCAATTGCAGCAGAGCCTCTTTTTGCTCGTCGCTTATGTTGTTCTTGTATCGCTGCACAAAAGTCAGCAGAGCCTGGTGCCACAGCACTGGCATCTCTCTGGGATCTCTTTCGAATCTGAAATTTTAAATTTGGTAAATTAAGTATTCACATGAAAATGAGATGAGTTTTAATGATATCAAGAAAAAGTTGAATGATTACGTACTGCGCGAAATGAAATACGCATCCATCGATTACTCGATAAGGTAGTGCATATTTCTTATCGAAGAGTATTCTCAAAAGTATACTGTTGGCACCGTTATACTCCATTTCTGCAATTTTTAAAATCGCTGTAGCTGAATGTAAGATGGGGATACTGTTCTTGGCTATAACAGACCCCACGATCAAAGCCTCTCTCAACGTGCAATTGCCACTCTCTAAAAGTGGAAGCAGAATTCCTTTCATGAATGCACCTGGCTTGTACAAGGCCTTTCTCAAAGCTTGATAAAGATGGAAATTCAATCTCTTGTATTCTTGCATGTCATCTCTCAAACGAGGTAACAATACTAGATTGTAAAATCTTTGTGCCATATTTTCTTTCATATTAGATGCAAAGAGTCTGGTAGCTTGGTACACGGCAGCTGCAGACCATTTATCGGGTTCTGTCACGTACATAATTTGCTCCCAATTTCTGAAACTAGGTACTACTTTGAAGGCTTTTGGAATCTTTCCGCTTCTGTACTTTTCCAAAATTTTTCCAACTCCTTCATACAATTTCCTAACCTTTGGATCCATTTCTTGCATAACAACACTTTTAGCGCCATCGAATTGCGTTTCAATTTCCTGCTTCTTCCTATCAATTTCTATAAACAAATTGGCTCCTGTCTTCCCAGATGTCATAAATTTAAAAATATCCTTTTCATCCTGTTCATCCAATTTAACCTCTTCGTAATCATCAATAGCAGAAAGTCCATCATCACTGTCATTGTTTTCTTCTTCATCACTAAGCACAGGACCTAAACTTCTTGTTGGTACTGGAGCTGAAGCTTGGACAGCACCTTCTGCTTCAACTTCTTCTTCTTCTTCTTCTTGCCTTTGTTTATTAGATAGATTTAGAATCTTCTGAGATATCTTGGCTCCTAAATACTAAAAAGTTAAAAGAGAAAAATTAATCACTCAAAAAATTATTAATGAAAAATTATTAAGAATTTGAAATTCACATAAAAATCAATCTAACCTGTTCTTCTTTGTCCTGGCGTACTCTAGTTTTGTTTCTATTTTTCGATTTAGCTAGTAACTCTGCCTCGATAGCCTCAGCTAAATTAGTCTTCTCCAGTTCCTTTAGTCGACCTGTCCTCATGGACGGTTTAACTTTTTTCGCTTTACCCATTCTGAATAACCAGTGATTTCTTTAGACACAAGTTCAAAACAACAGCAGCAACGGAACACGTGCAGTGATGAGCACTTCACTGAGGATTGAGGAAAGGCTGCACATGTGGGCTGCTCAGCAGTAGGCGTATCGGCCGGTAATTTTCGGAAACAGCGCCACATGCAAGTTACAAACTTGTATGAACTTGTCTGAACCTTTGAATCTGTGGAAATTGGAATTTAAAAACTGTATTTAAAAGATTTCACTGCTGTCTATACACTCTACCACATTAGCGAAATTTTTAATATATTCGGGAAAACAGTCAAGATATTTTTGGTAACTAAACAGATTAAATTAGACTTAACAGATTAAAAACAAATGTAATATCGGCACCTGTATGTAAAATGAATTTTTATTTATACTTTACATTAGAATATGAATTTATTTATTATTAATATTATTAATTTTCATTTCGGGGCCACAGAATGTGGATTTGAGACAATCATGAATAATGAATATAACAACAATGTGTTTTTCAAATTACCTAGCATTTTTTACATCGCACATTTTTTATGGTTCAAAAAATTTCTATTGGAAAGAAAATGCAATTAAGAACTTTTAACAGTGCCTAAAATTATGTGTGTAATGTAATTATATGCTGAGTGCAGACGAGCGCTGCGCACGCCGCGCGCGGCGTGTCTCAATACTGTACACAAATTGACAAATATATGTCAGTCGCCCACGTGCATCAATTTCAAGCGGCTGCAAAGTTGTTGACGTATCTTAGTTTCGTTCTTCCTAATAAACTGTGCTCTGTGCATTACAGTGCAATTATGCCATTGATTGTATTGAGCGGTCTGCCCAGCAGCGGTAAAACGACCCGTGCCAAACAGCTCGAGGACTTTTTCCGGTCAAAGGGCAAGAAAGTGAATATCGTGAGCGAGGAGCAGTGCATCAAAAATGCAAAGTTCGAAAAAAATGATTATTATTCAGGTATGTACTGTGTTTAAGGATCATGGCGATGAACGAATGACTTTAATAACTTTGATATTTCAGCCTCCAAAAATGAGAAGCAAGTTCGAGCTGATATCAAGTCTAATGTCATAAGGCTCATTCAACCAAATGAAGTTTTAATTCTCGATGGCAGTAATTACATCAAAGGTTATAGATACGAGCTCTATTGCTGCAGTAAAGAATACAAAACTACCCAATGCACGGTGTACTGTGATCTTCCTATTGAACATGCATGGCAATGGAATGAGCAAAGGCCAGAAGAAGATCGATATTCGAGAGAAATATTTGACGCATTAGTTCAAAGGTTTTTATAACTTTTTTTGATTAATAATTAATATTTTTACATAAATTATTTAATTTACTCCATTTTTCAAAAGGTATGAAGCTCCTGATGGTGACAAGAGATGGGATTCTCCACTTTACACAGTATATCCTGAAGATGACCTACCTCTTGAGGAAATTTATTCTTCATTAATCGATAAGAAACCACCAAAACAAAATATGAGTACTCAGTCGGTTAGTATAAAGCATTATATGATTCATCTCCAACTATTAAGGATAATCAATCATATGAAAACTTTGATTTTTTAGCAAGCTCCAACTGAAAAAAATTATATCCAGGCTTTAGACCAGATAACTCAAGATATTGTCAAAGTAGGTTTAAAAGAATATAGAATTGAAAGAAAAAGAATATTTATGATAACTAGGAATTTATTTTTTCCAGGAAATCTCGTCCGCTCAGCAATTAGGAGTTGATAGTAATATAAAAATTTCCAAATACAATGTGATAGTTGAATCTGCAGGAACAATCAGACAACTGAATAATTTGAGAAAACAATTTGTCACGTTCAGTAAACAACAGCCACAAAAGATAGATAATATTCCTGGCTTATTTGTACAGTATTTAAATAAGAGCTTATAGAATAAAATTTTTTTATCTTAAATCAATATTTCATTTGATATATTGAAAACACCTATTTGGTTGTTTTTTTTATTATAAAATTATATTAATCACAATGTTGTTGTTTATACTTGATATACTTGATATTATGGGCTAACAGAAAAATTTCAATTTATTCGCTTAAAAATTTTTAAAACATTAAATTAATAATTAATTTTTTTGTTTTAAGTGAATTCAGTTTCATGTATAATTTCACTATCTGTTAATTCGCTCAAATTTCAGCCCATTTGTAACAAGTTGGTAGCAAAAAACTAAACAATTTTAACAAGTTCAGTATGCTATTAACATTAGCAAACTTTCATTCATAGAATCTTACAGAAATTCATTCTCAATTCTTAAATCTGTGTTAAGAAAATTTGTACAAGTTTCAACTTCGTTTTTCATACCAAGTTAAAGATATTAAAAGATGCAAATGTACAATGGCACTACTAACGAAAATACCTAAATCATGTTTTCAAAGCAAATTTAATCTTTACATCTTCAAAATGTTTAAAATTGTTATAATCGCTTGTATCTACATTTTACTCATAGTTACTTGTATTTTGTACTTCAATTTGTTCATATGCAAAAAATTTTCATTCAGCACAATAGAGTTTTGTTCACTAGGAATTTTCATAGCTTTATTTTGTCACAAAGTTAATGTCAGTAACGATAATAAAATTTGTTGTAACTCTTATTTAATTATGCTAAGAAAAAAGACATCTTAAACAAGATGCAAATCAATAATTATTAAATTGCTTGGTTAATTATCAGGGATAATAATCAATTTTCGTGCTCTTGACTGCCATTCGTTTCCGAGCCATTTGATACATTAATAGATTCAGAAACCCTCATCTTCTTAGGTTTTTGGCACACAAAGTAAACGCTGTTATATTCATATTGTAACATACTGTGTACATTTTGTGCATAACGTGTTTTCACGTGTGTTTTTTCAGTCTAAAAAAAAAAAAGAATAATATTTTCAAAAATCTTTTTTTAATTCCATAAATGAAATAAATGAAAGATTTGACAAAATGTAGTATCATACCAGAATATTAAATCCAAGACCTCGAATTACATCACGTACTTCAAAATAACTTGGCTCGATTGACTCTTCCATAGGCATATCACTAAAGTGATACAGAAGTGGACCTAAATTAATCCATATACCTCCAGGCTTTAGTATATTGTAAATGGTTTCTATAAATTGTACAATGTTATTTGCACAGTCAATGAAAAAGCATGTAGCAACACAATCCCAGTAATCATGCTCTGTGTACACCTACAGAATCAAATAAATGTATGAATTTAAAATTTTTACATTAATTACATAGCATTAAATTATATACATACCTCAAGAAAATCACCAGCTACCATAGAAAATTGTGCATTTTCAGGAAGATCACTGGGGTTTATGTCTGGAAAGTACACTTCTTTAATTTGATGCTGTGGCTCAATATTGTTCATGTACTGATGAACCCAAGGATGGACTCTAAATGAATTTATTCCCCGACATCTGTAATAGTGACAAAAATGATTAACAATTTGTATTAAATTAATTTGATTTAAAAAAAGAATACCCTACTTGTTGAGAACAAAGTGGGATGCAAAAAGCATGAATAAAGAAAATTCATTTCCTTGGCAAGTATAGCCTCTCCTTGCAATTTCATAAGCAAGTCGTCCTAATCCAGCTCCAGGTACAAGTATACGGACTTCTCCTGGGGTACTGGAAATTTACCCTATCAATCCATTTTTCTTAATAATGACTTTATCTACTAATATTTTATTTAAAAATAGGTAGAAGAATAATTGGATGCACAGCCCGACAGATGGTATTGCAAGTAATTAATACTTACCAATGTTCTAAGGGAAACTGATTAACAATTTCATCAATAATAGGCTGGTAACATGTTCTCCTTTCTTCCTCACCTTCTGTACTCCAGTCTCTAACAAACTGCTTGATAGTAGCTTGTACTTTTTCTTGATCGGCTAATATTGGTCTGTGTGCTACTGTCTATAATCACAAAATTATTCTATAAAGTATACGTAAATGAGATTTGATTAAAATTTATTCAAGTATTATTAGTTATATTTTTCATAAAAGCCTATAAAAAACTAAAATCCACATACCAGATAAATTTGATTATGACATTCTACCGAGTTTTACTTTAAGTAACTGAATATTAAAATATTTCAATTGGAGGTCGTACAAGCAATTTGCATTTTAATGGAAACAAGTTTAAAATTTTTTTTTGATAAACAAGGTCTTTTGAGTAGCTTATATTAATAAAAAGTATAGCAAAGAGAATCAAAATATTTCAATATTCAAAAATCATTATTAAAATCTCAATAACTACAAAAAAAAATAAAAAAGTGTGTAACTACTTTCTACAGAATTACAAACAGAAAGTCCTACTAAATTCTATAGGAAGAACAAACAGAAAGAAAGTATTAATAAATAAATATTGAAAATTCAAATCCAAACTACCACTATCAATGTTGTTAATACTACATCAATAGAAATACCATGCTAGCTACACACCAGAGAAACTTGTCTTACACTGTCGGTACTTGCATCCTCAGGGGTAACATTTTCAAAAATATTTGTGACATCCTTAATGATTAATCTGATAATATCGTCATTGTTTTCTATGCATCTTTTCACTTCATTCAGATGTTCTCTGTAACGAGATAGCAATTTTTGGTGATGAGCTGGTAACGATAGAAGATAGGTTTCAGTCTTTTTAACACGCTGCAATGAGTGAGGTCTGAAAAATGAACATTACAATTAGCTTTATTCTTGGTATTACTATAATAAGACATGTTGATAACGATTATTATTATTTTTAAGACAAGAATACCAGAGGGTTCTTGCGTATGTATCATAACTGACCAAGTGATTGAATCAAGCAGGAGAATTTTTATCATTGCAATAAATCTTACATTTACTTGTGAATGGCTAAATCGATAGCTTTAATAACAATAGTTTAAAGCTAGAAAGTCAATTAAAATAAGGCACTTCATAAAATATAACAGAATGAGAAAATACATGATAAATAGCCATCAAGAAATAAATTATCAATTCAATGTGCACATGTGATTTACTAAATCAGAGTTTTATTAATTTCTAATGTTAATAGCAGATCGAAATTGTTTCGCGTTAAAAAAAAAAAAAAGTCAATCGAGTTTCACTCGCCTCAACAATATCGGACGCAAATTGCACAACATGTGACACACTAGAGATATCTTTCCATTTAAATAAAAAATTTCGATAAACAACAATAATAAGCATCAAAGAGGCGAATTCTACTGTGCATGTGTGCGAAAATATCACAGCATTATAATATGTGCATGTTCGTGCCGGCACCAACGACGTAGGTGTATAATCGCACCTATACACGTACCGCGAAATGTTCGTCAACAACTTGCAATTACATTTATAGGAGAGGAAATATAGCGTGCCAGAGTGAAAGAAGATAAAGAGGAAAAAAAAAATAATAAAAATAATAACAAAATCGGAGTCGCTCGCACGAGAAAAAAAGAAGAGGATCATGCGGGAGAATTCGCAGTCACTCTCACACTCTTTGTTTAGTAACATCAACAGATAAACGAAAAAATCATGCAAGATGCGAAGTTTCGTCTAGCGGATATTGTTTCGCGTATTAAGCTTCTAAGCATCGTTTATCGAAAAAAACAATCTCAAGGTCAGAAGATACACGGCGCATCCTATAGACATATATATATGAAAGGCACGTGGGCGCGGAATAATTTTTTGCTCGCTGCCAACGTTAACCAGGACCCGCGATTGGTCGAACGAATAAAAGTTCATCTCCGAGCGACGATAATACATAGTTGGCTATTGTTAGTGAGTGATAACGAATAAAACTAGAGAGAGATAGAAAAAAAAATGACGGCACAAGGGGTTATAACGTGTCGTTTCGCAATTAACAATCGAACGGAGAAGTTGATCGTGTTATATACGTAACGAGGAACATCACACGGTGCGTATCGTACATCGATTACGATCTAATATGTATCAACACATTCGGCCGAGAGGGCCCCGCAGATAAAGCGAAAAAGAGAGAGAGAGAGCGAGTCCTCACTTGTAATATTTGAAAGCCGAAACGATGCGCTGAAAGTGCTTCTTCTCCTCCTCGTCCTCGTACGTGTTGTTCATGTTTTTCGGATAATTCACGCCGTTCGGCTCGACCTCCATCGTGTTCGTCTTTTTTTCTTTTAATAAAAAAGAACAACTTATATTAGCGACGATTCACAATTGCACGCGATCGGTGCAACGCTGCTCCTCTTGTGTACACAGGCGATTGAAAACCTCGAAAAAAAAAAAAAAAAAAAAAAACAACAAAACGCGAGCTACACTGCACTGCCGGGCATATCACACATTCGCGCTGTGTCCGTCCGTGTGTGCCGAAGTCGCAGGGATCTATGCTGAATCTGCAGCAGCACCGCACCGGGGGCTAACGCACGCACCAACTGTCTCTAGTGCACGGTTTTTTGCACGCTCCGAGCGCGAGTACACTCACACACACACAGACACACGCGCCTATCTGACAATTCGCGCTTATAAGTGGGATTCTAGAATCTAGACTCGGAGCTAACTGCCATAAGCACGATATTATTATAGAAGATCAGCCTCTCCTCGCGACGATGCGCGGCCAATCCTCGCACGTATATATATATATATATATATATCGTTATATATATAATGCTAGAACGGAGCGATTTTTCTATGCGTAATCGTTCTGCGCGCCTCTGCGCGAAAATGTTAACATTCGCAACGAGCGAAAAAGATATATCGCGAGAGGAGAAGGGAGTCGAATGTGCGCCAGCGCCGACTTTTCGAGTTTCGACTGCTGCACTGTTTGGGTGTGCGTGCGACTGTGGGCTTCTGCTGCTCCTCGCGAGCAAAATTTTAGCTCGAGAGACAATCGACGTTAGAAATTTTCGTGTGCTCTCGGTTTTTTACCGCGCATTGTCAGGCAGGCTCGATCGTTCGCGGTGGGATGGGGTATTTACAAGTTAAAAAGTCCCAAACGATCGTATAGCTCTCATCCGCGGGCTCATTAAAATATAAATCGCTGATAATCGATGTGTGTCGTATGTTTTTATCATTACTGCGTGCGACTGTATCGAAGCCAGAGCATCTGTCAAAAAGTCGCGGCACGTAACTTTTGAAATCGACGAATAGCAATCATTGAGAATTTACTCCTTAGGCTTGCTCTACAACTTGCGTCGCGTGTCATTTCACGCACACCTGAAAAACTCTCATACTTTGATCATAAACAAACATTTCGAGTTAACCCTGATTCTCGTATCGTACTCCGTGTCTCTGTACTATTTCGCGTCTGCTCGAGCACATGCATTGACGAGTTTACGCTCGAACAGGAGAGTTGTAATTATATGGTAATTAGTACAACGAAAAAAAAATTCAAAATCGACAAAATGAGTGACGCCAACAATGCCGAAGAGCAATTGTATGCTCAGCATAAAAAAGAGAAAAAAGATCTGCAAGGTGAGTGTTTGCACAAAATCAATGACTGTTGTTGACAACTTGGGTCTGTTATCATGAGCTCGATCATGAATTTTTAGCAAAAATTCAAGTGCTGAAGAAATCCATTTGCAAGGGCGATAAAAAGAAGAAAAAAGAGGTTACCGAAGAAATAGCCAAATTAGAAATAGATCTGAACAGAAAGCACGATGAAGAGGTGGCACAGCTCAAATTGTCAGAAGTTAAAATTGACAATTGCGATGATCAAGATACCAATGGCTCTGATGACAAGTGCGATGATAACGAGGAAGAAATCAAACCCATGGTTAGAGTATCCAAAGCTCAGAAGAGACGAGAGAAAAAAGAAACTGCAGAAAAGGAAAGAAATCAGAGGATACTAGAGCAAGAAGCTCTCAATATTCATGGAAAGAGACACATAGAAACTCAAACGATTAAAAATATTCTCCTGAAGAGGGATTTGATGATACATGAAGTCCCAAGTGATGGACACTGGTGAGTGTTAGAAATGCATCTTAGTTCAATGAAATAGATTTCACAAGTATTCAAACTCTTATTATTTTTAGCCTGTACAATGCTGTTGCACATCAGTTGAAAGCAATAGATCATTCGTCACTACTAGGTCATGTAGATCTTAGACAAAAAACTGCTGTACATCTGAGAGAAAATTCAGATAGTTTTTTGCCATTCATAGCTAATCCAGACTCTGACGATTTGTTATCTGATGAACAATATGAGAAGTACTGTGATGACGTAGCTAAAACAAGTACATGGGGTGGCGATATTGAGGTACTTTTATGCTCATTAGTAAAAGGAATCAAGAGTATGATTTAATCACACTTATATTTTTATTTTATAGTTGCAGGTCTTATCAAATGTTTTGAAATGTCCGATAGAAGTCATACAAGCTTCTGGAGCTCCTTATTTAGTTG
The DNA here is from genome assembly GCA_902732785.1 of Trichogramma evanescens. Classification (NCBI taxonomy): domain Eukaryota; kingdom Metazoa; phylum Arthropoda; class Insecta; order Hymenoptera; family Trichogrammatidae; genus Trichogramma; species Trichogramma evanescens. The sequence goes on along the minus strand of CACVKI010143199.1, from coordinate 7,235 downwards.
GAAGTGAATTTGAATCTGAAAGAAAACTCACTTTAACTTACCATAGACATATGTATCATTTAGGAGCGCATTATAATTCTGTGACCAAGTATGTTAAGGCTGCTGAGAGTTGATGTGATGAAAAAATCAATCACAGTTAGTTCAATTCAAATTGTATATTTTGGGTAATGGAATCAATTTAAATTGAAAATGATTGATTTGATTTTATAAAGCAGTTAAATGCAACTTATGAATTTTCGAAATGATTTAGTACACTTGTGAGCAATCTAAATTGATGTAAATAGCGATAAAAAAGAAAACAAAATATGTTCTGATAAATTATATTTATTCAAAATTTAACGTTATTTGTTTTTAAATTATTTTTCTGCGTTTAGATTTTTGACAGCAGGGTTTTCTTCTGTTGTTTCTTTATTCCTATTTGGATCGTCAGGTTTCATTGCTGGGAAGAATAATACTTCCTGTAAAAAAAAAAAATTATTTAGATTAAATTAATCGAAACATTTTGTATGTATAATAATAATTAATTGAAATGTACCTTAATGTTATTAGAGTCAGTTAGGAACATTGTTAAACGGTCAATTCCTAGACCCCAACCGCCTGTTGGTGGAAGCCCATACTCAAGAGCAGTACAAAAGTTTTCATCAACTAATTGAGCTTCATCGTCACCAGCAGCTTTGTCTTTGGCTTGTTGTTCAAACCTATCGATAAAAGTGTCATAATACATTATATACATTTTAAAATAAAACATGAAATATTATCGTATCATTTATCGAATTTCTTTACCTTTCTCTTTGTACGAATGGATCATTCAATTCAGTGTATGCATTACAGATTTCTTTTTTCATGACAAAAAGTTCAAATCGTTCTGTAAGTCCAGGAAGATCCCGATGCCATTTAGCAAGAGGTGACATAATTTGAGGATGGTCCATAATGAAAGTGGGATTAATGCACTTTTCTTCTATGAAATCTCCTACAAGCTAGAAATGATAATAATAATGTATTATGATTTGATCTCTATAATATAAATATTTAAAAACAATAATTAGTTATTGTAATTACTTTGTCAAGTAATCTAGCAGTTGTTCTTGGAGCAGGACATTCCACTTCATGTTTAGTACACAAATCGCTGAGGAATTTATTAGTTTCTGGTGTATTGAGTTCATTCGCATTTGGAAATTTCACTTTGAGTTCCTCTTCTAATGTCTTAATCATTGAAACACGTTTGAAAGGTGGTGTAAAGTCAATTTCCACCTCTTCACCACCCTCTCCATCTGGATGATACTTAATTTTGTAAGATCCATGAATTGTTTTTACCATGCCAGAAATCATTGACTCAGTTATCTGCATAATATCATTATAATCTGCATAAGCCATGTAGAATTCACATGTAGTGAATTCTGGATTGTGAGTCATGTCAATGCCTTCATTCCTAAATTGCCTACCAATTTCATAAACTCTATCGATTCCACCAACAACCAACATCTGGAAATTTTATGAAAATTTTGAAATTTTACACTTTTGAGAAATTATTTTCTAAAAACATTAGTTTGTATTTTTTTACCTTGTGATAAAGTTCAGGAGCAATCCTCATGAAAAGATCCATGTTAAGATCATTGTGATGAGTTATGAAAGGTTTGGCAGTAGCACCTCCTGCTATCATATTCATCATAGGTGTTTCAATTTCTAAAAAGCCTAAATCATCAAGGAACTTGCGAACATATGAAATAATTTTGGCACGAACATAGAATTTTTGTCTGACATATTCATTTAAAATAAGATCTAAGTAACGCTGCCTAAATCTCGTTTCCTAAAAATAAGTTCACATAGATAATAATGATAAATAAAATAGGTATTCAAAATTTTAGATTTTGTATTCTACCTTGTCTTTCAATCCAAAATGTAAATGAGGAAGCATGTGCAGACAAGGGCTGAGAAGTGTAATGCTTTTGGGCATAATTGAAAATTCACCCTTTTTACTTTTACACGGGTGACCAACAACTCCAATAATATCACCACGACCTATTTTTCCAGTTTCTGGTGCAAATTTTTCTTCACTGTGATAATGTCTAGCATTGGCCATAACTTGAACTTTGACTCCTTCACCACGAAGATCGTAGAAAATAAGCTTGGCACCAGAAGCTCTGATAGAATGTACACGGCCAGCAATGCTAACACTGACATTTTCCATAATTTCTCCATCGCTTACTTTTGTACTGTACTGTTCAATAAAGTCTTGTAGCGAAGTAGTTACATTGAATTTATGAGGATATGGATGATCTCCAGAAGCTTTCAGCTTTTCTACGGCTTGACTCCTAAGTTTAAAATACTCCTGCAAATTTTTAAAAAGATTTTAAGCTTATTTTTCTCATATTACAAATATTATAAAAAGCCAGTTAGTAAACTGCTTACATTGGGGCTAATATTTTCCTCCGATATTTTGTTTGGATCAGCCTCTTGGACAGATTTAGCATCTTTTGCCCCTTCTTGCTTTTTAGTTTCTTTTTCAGCTTTCTCCTTTAATTTTTGCTCAGCTTTCAATCGCCTCTTTAATTCACTGTAAAAAAATTATTTGATTAAAAATTTATAAAAATTAAATGTAATAAATAAATTTTTTATGTATAATTTTTCAGTTCCATAATGAATAGTTTTCAATAAAGAAATTGTTATTAAATATTCAGAGAAAAATAAAATGAACAATGACTCAAAGTTTCATAGAAAAATATTCCTTAAAAATCTGAAAAGACTTTTTGCACTGAAACTTCTCTGAACAAGTTTTGTAAATTTTTAAACTGTATTATAAGAAATTCAGAAAATGACAGTCAATCATACTGACAGGCATAAGATAACGATTAACAGCGAACAATAGTAAACAACATTTAAAACGAAATTTATGACGCTATTAAACATCACGTAACTCTCACGAAAATCTCGTAAATCAAGCGTGTCGACGTATGATGTGACAATGAAAACGGAAAAAATGATATTGTACTTAGAGATAGGCGTAGACAGTATCGAAAATAAGCTCTCGCCCCAAAAATAGCCTCTTTTATTTTAAGAAACCCACAAGCCGTTTCGACAAGTGCAAGATCGAACTCTGACAATCGAATGACACATGATAATGAATGAGCTTGATTGAGAAAACCTTGGCTACGCACTTTTTCGTGGACTGCTGGCAAATACCGGCCCGAACGCTAATTTTCCGCAGGTCGAGGCAACGTGTTTCGCGGGACGACCAGCTCGATGCACTCGACGGTACTTTGGCGCATCGGCTTATCAAACGAGAACATCTGCTCCACGTGCTCAGCATCGTTCCTCATTAAACAATTGTTTTCTCTTTTTTTTCTTTAACCTTGCCTCATCGCAGACTTTTCATTGTTCCAAGGGAACGAATAAAAGCCGGAATGACGAAATCAAAAGTAGAGTTTCGCGAGTGAGGTTAAGTCACCCTTCGCATGAGTTGCAGACGATGTGTCGCATACGTTTGACTCTTTGAGTAATGTGTGCAAGAGGGAAAAAAACGCGCGTACCACGGTAGATAATTGCCTCACAATTATTACGTAGAGATCCGAACGCACTCGTGGATTGTTACTCACTTTTTTGACAATTTTTCGCCGGCCGCTTCTGCCATTGCAATAATTTATAACGAATTCCACAAAAATTAAACGAGCAAGCCTTCAATACTGATTGTGCGAAGCCAAAGAGTCGCGCAGAGTTCACAACGAGTGCACACAGACGCACGAGCTTTCTCTCTCCTATGAATAACTGTACACTTTTATGTACCGCAAAAATCCTGCCGAGCGCCAACCATCGTTCGCCTCGTGGAGCTCGGACGAATTCCCGCTCTTTTTGCTTGTGAGCATGCGTCGTGATGCGCTTTTCAAATGCAGAATAGTATCTCTTGAGCGATCATAAGTATGCATCAAAATAAAATAGTTGCTCTTTCAAAATGTAAATTACCAGTAAAAGTTGACCAAAAATCTTACATTTATATAATCAATTTCACAAAAAATGTTAAAATTATGTACTCTTGGCTAATTAATCCTTTTAAAAATCGATAAAATGGAAAAATTGTCAACACTATTTGAATAATCAACCCAGTTAATCTACGACGAAAAAAAAGTTGATGAATTAAACAACCAAAAACATGATATTCTTGAAAAATTTTTTTCTTAAAGTGACTTGATTTTACAATATTGAAATTCATATCGGCGGACATCAAGATGGCGTATAGTAGAAAAAAACCGAAAACTTTTGAATTTGGCAAATAATGGCAAATTCAAATCACATCAAGAACCAAACATGACCCAAAAAATTCAGGGGTGATCTTTGAACAATTTTAAGGAAACTTTCAAATTTATCAATTTTCAGTTGAAGGATTCGTTATTGAGGAAAAAATTTAATTATTATTCATTTAAAAATACATAATTTTTTTTTTCAAATTATGCTGATGTAAAATTAAAAAATTCTGAAATAATTCTAGAGTATTCATTAAGTAATTTAAAGAAGTTTTACTTTATTTGGTATTTTTTTCCTGCAGTTGATATTTAAAAAAAAGGAATTAAAAAAAATTGCGTTCTCGCCACTATTTTGTTAATTCCACGTCGAAAATTCGGTATGAAACCAATATTCAAATGTATATGCCACGGTTTGATGTATTTCCGAGGTCATGGCAAGCCCGGAAAATATTTGATTTTAAATACATAACAACTTGTCAAAAAAACTATTTTTCTTACAAACTGCTTCCAAATTTTCAAAATATTTACACTAAAGAAGAATCAAATATTTGCCCCAGACTGCCGAGTGTTTAACACTCGATGGGCAAATTCGTGCTATATTAATTTTCCATTTGCCGTCTCTTGTTGTAAGGGTTGTTAAATGAATGGTGTATTAATAAAAAATGAATAACATTGTTCAAACTACCGAAAAAACAACTGAAAATTAGACATTTTAATGAATATCTTTGTTTCATTCAATCGAGGAAAATTTGATATAAATTTTCGAAAATTAATTTTTTTTCGCGCTATAACATTAGTCAAAAAGGACCAAGAAAGGTGTGTGTAAAGTTTTAAATAGTTTCGTGTAAGAGGATATTCCCATTGCAAATAGTAAAAAAATCACTTTTTAAATATACATATTTTTTAAAAACTATAAATTTCATTTGTTCCGGGCTTTTTGGGCATTGTTTCTCACATATGCAACTATAAAAATGAAAAAATTTTATGAGACTTGAGACACATTTTGTTGGCTGCAGACGGAATTTGCTGAAATCCACGTTTCAGCTCTTGCCAACGATTGAGAAAAAACTAAAAGTCCAATCCTGATGTTTCGTACGTTGTCTTAATCGTTACAACTTTCTCTAGAACATAAACCCCTGAAAAGTTGATATTTTCAATTTTTAGGATTTTGGCATGAGTTTTGCTGAAAAAATGCTGTTTTTGGAGTGAATTCACCCTCATAAAAAAATTAGGGATGATTTTTTTAACTTTTTAGAGGTTGGTGTTCTAGAGAAAGTTGTAACGATTAGAAAGAGATATAAAACATAATGATTGGACTTGTAATTGTTTCTCAATCGTTGGCAAGAGCTTTTCGAGAAAAAAGCGTTTGAAGTTTTGTTCTGTACATATCGGGCACGCTAGTCGCTTCGCATAATAGGGCATAATTTTTTTTCCTTTATGAATTTAGTTTTAAAATTTCAACAGAGTATTTTTATGATGCTACAGAACGTTGTTTTAACGTAAAAAAAAATGTATAGATTTTTTTTTCATTTTCAATGAGAATATCCCCTTAAGAAACGGATACGTTTTGGTTAATTTCTCAATAATTTTTATTTTAAGATTGAAAAATTGATTGAACTCTAGATGAGTCACTAATTATTAAGAAGTTTTTTTATCCATGCTCAAAAATATGAAAAAGAGGAAAATTTTCCTTCATATCATTTCTCCAACGGCGCTGGCAAGGAAGAGGGGCAGAGGTACAGTGCTTCTATAGCAGCGGCACCACCACGACGGTCGCCCCTACGAGCCGCTAGACTGGTTCGATAAATTATGTCATGCGCACGACTTGCGCAGAATGGCTCAGGAGGGAGATGAGAGCCATGCCAACAATAATAACTACGAGGGTCACTTCATCGTCGTCAAGGAGTGTCTTGGGCGGCTTAGGGAGGAGGGCGTAGGAGAGCACGCCAATCAGAATAAGCTCCCCGCCACAACATCAAGCAGGAATGAGCAAGAAAAGGTCATCCGCAACAACATACCGATTTTCCGTCGTTGTCTACATAGAGGCTTTCCTTTTAATTTTTTCTGACGTGACCTATTAGTCTAAAATTTACTAATTAATTTAATTGCTAATTAAGGATGTACCGTGTACGTGAAATAATAAAAAGTACTTACGTAATGACTACTTGTTCGTTATCTGTATCCGAATCCGCGTGTACATCTTCGATTATACGATGATCAAAATCTGCAATTTTTTACGTATTTGAATCAAAAAATTATAATTCTCTAATTGTAAGTCAATCAAAAATGATGTTCAAGTTTTGTTTTTGTTATTTGTACAAAACACAGAAATATTATTTTAGTATTTAAAAAAATAATGAAAACATACTTTTTTCGCAAAATGTTTCTGAATTTTGCAAGAAAAGTATCAAATCAAGGTTTTTAAATTAGAGTAATGGACGATTCGAAAAATTCAGAAAGCAAAATCATACTTCGAAAGAACCTACTAGCTAGGCAACTGTATTGTTTCATTTTACAAAACAAAATTGCAAATTCAGGAAAAATATCAACAAATTCGCGTAGTTTTAGTCTGCTATTTTAGTCGAACAGCGCACTTGTCAGAGCATTGTGTTGTCACGTCGTGAGACGCGACATTTAATATTATTGTTTTTAATCTGGCTGGTGAGAATGAGGGAAAGTATATATGATGTGAGTTATCTGTTGGAGTAGTCGTTATTATTTTTTATGATTAATTACAATGCAATTTCATTCACACATTCGAATACAAAAGTTCAACTTACACCTAGGTTTACTCAACTAATTACAAATAGTACATGTATGCCTGGTGGACGATTCTCGGTGTAGATGGTTGACTGGCGTTCCTGGTTGGCTGCACTGCATTAGCTACACTAGTCTCGATTACAATTTACACTCCGCATTGGACTCGCGGCACAATTTAATACAAGTCTGAATAATATAAAATCGCGGTACAAAGTGACGTGAGCTCCGCACACCGAATAA
>CACVKI010143193.1:0-25756 GCA_902732785.1 Trichogramma evanescens | reverse complement strand
CGATAATTTTTTTACGCTTTGGTCAAAAATGAAAACCATTGTAACAAATTTCCATTATAAACAAAAAGCTTTTAAACAAATACAACCAACAATTCTATGTTACTTGAAGAAAAAAAATTAAAATATTGTATGATATTATTATATCATTATTATTCATGTAAATGAAACAAATAATGCATATAATAACGATCCGATCAATAAATAATCGTTTTTTCTGCGTAAATGCCAAAAATATCGTTTCATTAACCTATGTCGGATATAACGAGGTCCGGATATAACGAGAGCTTTTCAGTGGTTTTTTGCGTCTCGTTATAAACGGTCTCCACTGTATATACAATTATTTTGACATTACCACTTGCAGATTCACAGATTAAGGTACTCGCCATCTAGCGGTGAATGCTTTAATGATGATTGAGTTTTTATGAAATTTTTGAGCAATTCAATAAAAATGTTTGAATTTGAGTATGGAATAAAATCATTTTCGTTCATTTCTGCATTAAAAATAATGTCTGTGATTGCTTTTACATGAATGTTTTTTGCAGTTTGAGTAAAAAAATAAATAAATGAATAAATAAACCAGTGATGACAAATTAGATCTCATGAGAGAATACCTCAGATGAAATCCAGTATCGATTACTTTCATTTGCAATTCATGATTTTACATTGAATCTAGATTAAACTTGAATTTTTTTCGGACAGTGTACTATAGTGATTATAATATATTACGCATACATAATGAAAAATGGTCTTTTTTACTTCTCGATCGTGTGAGCGACGAGGATACTGCCGTTGCTGCAGGCCAATACCACCTGAGTGCCGTCGTTCGACCAGGCGATACTGTAAATGCTTCCGGCTTGAAGTTTTTCCGTCGAATGCGACCACTACGATAACACAGAAAAAACAAACAATCACTGATTGATTTCCCTAATTAATTCATTTCTTTCGCGCGGCATTATGAACTCACGCCAACTTTGTCGCAGAGCTTCAACGTGTTGAACGAGCCGACGGCGAAGTGACTGCCGGAGAAGCACCAGCTGACCGAGGTAACCGGGTGATCGCCGCCCATGCTGGTGTAGAGAAGATTTCCGCTTGGGTCCCAGAGCTTGTAGCGGCAGTCTTCGCCGCCCGAGACGATCAGCCCGTGAAATTGATTCCAGCTCACGGCGATTATCAGGCCGTCGTGTCCCTGCCACTGTGAGAAAGATTCGGAGATTTAGTTGGGATTTTTGGCTAACTTCGATAATAAGATATATGTGGGCAGATGTAAAAAAGAAACTTTTCGAATGTAATAAAGAAGCATATCTATTGTATTTTCTAAATTTATTGATATTTTTCTTCATCTTGGCACTTGCGGGTAATAGATGTGCCATCTACAAGTAATTACATAACTACAAAGGAATTAGTCGGTTCTTTAATTTTCGGGATTATTATATATCAATAAAGTTGTATAACTAGAAAAAAATAATTGTACTCTTACAAAAAGTAATTAAAATATGTTAAATTAGATTGCACAAAGTACATTTATTCAATTTCTACCAAAGCTTTTGACTTTTAATACTTATCAATCCAATAAGAAACCAGTTCTTAATTTTAATTCGTTGTTTGGAGGTTTGGTAAATAACATTTCCAACATGTTAGGCTTATAAATATTTTTTATTTTTCACTTTGTTTTTAACTTTTCTCATAAGAGAATTTTTAAAAACAAATTGTTCTATTAAAAGATTTCAAGATGTTGCTATGATTATCATAGCAAGTACATTATTAATACATAATGACTTGGTGATACATCAAGTAATTTTTAATGAAATTTATAATAAAATAAATAACAATATACCACAACAAAAAATCTAATGACAAAAAAACTAGCAATATTTTCCTGAAATATCAGAAGTTTTAACATGTTCCACAATTTATAAAAAAAATATTCTCAATGGCGTTTAGCATCACTATTACCTTTGTGAAAAATTCAATAAAATAGGCTAAAGTATTGTACAGAGTCATTGTTTAAAATTGACTCATAAATTTTCTTGCAAAAGTATACATTTTGTTCTATTCTAATTTTACATCTATTGAATTGAAAGCATTCTTTTGTGACAATTTATCTGCAGAAAGAGATCTATCTTCAATTTATGGATGTTCTATGCAATATCTTCTATAAAAATCCTAATTGATACATTTTGCATGTAAAGTGACTTGATCGTATCGGTAACAAACTTCTAACTGGACACAGATTCAACTTTCAAGTAGGATAGAAGAAAAGTGTTTACACATGAGAAGAAGCATTACAGCGACACAACTTTTCTTTGCACAAAAAGAGGATGATCATCAGTTTTTTATATACAAAATTACACTTTATTTACACTTTATTTACAAATTGACACTTTAGTTTTCTTTTGATGCCATGTGTCGCATCAAGTTTTTAATAAACTTTTCCATTTTCTTCACATCTTGGGCAACTTCAGTCTTGTATTGTAGACACTGTAAAACCAAAATGATATATTTAAAAGATGTTATGACAAATAAAACAAACTTATGCTTGCAAAGATGTGCAAAGCCGTTTAGGTTATGCTCCAAATAAAGCAGTATGCTTACCGTTTTGTCGTCGGTGATCTTGAAGTCGAGAACTCCTTTTTGATGGCAGTACTTCATCGTGTACCTCGTCTAAATTAACGATAAAAAAAAAGGTTGAAAATTTAATTCACCAAAAGCAGTGGGTGTAAAAATCACTTTCTGTCACTTTTAGCATTTATTTACCTTCATCGGATTCTGCAAGTACAGGCGTTCCGCGACCTTTTCGAATTCCTCCCACGAGCTCGAGTAAGTCATTTTGTATCGGTGAGATTGGATTTTTGCACTGTTAATTAGAAAATCTGCACGGTGTGCAATCTGCTAAATGTACACGAATACGAGGCTCGTGTACAACTTGTCATGTTGTCTCAAAAAATCGCCGAGCGGCGTGGATAACAAACACATCGTCTGCGCAGTATGTGGCGCCACGCGGTTTTCGTCGTAGCGTGGATAAGCGCGCGATCTGCGTAAAACAGCCATACGACTGCGAGCAAAAGTCACCGCTACCTAATACTATTTAAACAATTGTGAAATGCTGTTTTGTCGATTCAAATTTGCTTCAATCGTCATTCGAGGCTAGTGACTTCTATTCTTACTCATGGTGAAATAAGCGCATGCAGTTCATAGAGCTGCTTTTCTGTATAACCGATAATGAAAATTAAATTATAAAAATACATTTCGCACATAAGTACCTATGACAGAGATTTATTGAACTTACAAAAGTATCTCGTTATTTACGTGTCATACACAAAAGTTCGGTTTTACAATTTACTTTCGTGTTGGGTTTACCACTGTTGAGTTCAACTCAATGAAGCGAAATCAGCTTTCCATGCAAATGCTCGTCTATTTTCCAACGTACCAATACTTCCGGACTCCGGTTCGTAGTCGTCGAAGCCGTTAAGCCTAATATATACAATTTTTTCTTTATATCGGTACTTGCGGGTACTAGATGCGCCATCTATAAGTAATTTGGTAACTAAAAGCAACTTAGTTTTCGCAATTCATGTGTCTGAGAGAAACTATCATAGGGTAATAACAATGGACTAAAATTTTGTTGACATCTCGTCTCGGATATACCAAGCGACCGGGTAAAAAGTTCTCAATCGTGGCTGTCGACGCTGTAAGCGATTGAAACGCTAAAACTAATCAAAATGTGAAAAGAAATGAAAAAAAAATCTCTCCAGCGGGGAATCGAACCCCGGTCTCCCGCGTGACAGGCGGGGATACTGACCACTATACTACTGAAGATTCATGTTTTCCAGTGTCGTCAGATGATACATACTGTACAATTACGACTCCGAATTATTCGGAGCAATAGCCACTCCGAAAAAAACGGAAAAACCCCTTTTTCGTAAAATTCGGAGCAATTGCGGCTCAGCTAAATTTGGAGCAACTACGACTCCGAATTATTCGGAGTAAAAGCGACTCCGAAAAAACGGAGCAAACGGAGCAATTTCGTAAAATTCGGAGTAAAAGCGACTCCGAATTATTCCGAGCAAAAGCGACTCCGAAAAAAAATAAAGCAAACGGAGCAACTGCGACTCAGCTAAATTCAGAGCCACTACGGCTCCGAATTAGTCGAATTTTATATCAAATATATCGCCAATTGACTTTCAACAAGTATCTAATTATTACTCATATTTAGGAGTTATTTTACTCGATAAAGAATTTAAAATTTTCAAAAATTTTAATAATGATGGCGTTGCTGGGTTAAAAACCGATAATCTATAAATATGATAAATTATTGTTGAACAATTAATAAGAATATTGTATATTTTTAAAAACATTTTCCTGCGACAACGTTTTTATCATAGTCAAGAATTAAAAATTCCGACTAGATTACAAAACGTTCATTTTCTGAAAAACTCGTACCACGAAATTTTATTGAGACACATTGACCGATCTTTACCTGAAAAAGTTCGATTTTTTGTACAAGAAATAAAATAGAAAAAATTATACATATTTTACCGGAAGTCTAATTCATTTTATCGTATAATATTTTCTTATTGTACACTAAAAAAAATATCAAAGTTATTGGGTTATATTTTGCTGCTAACTTTTCAAAATACTTCTGCTTTAACAACAAAATATCTTTTTCTGATTTTCAGTTGTCTATTTTTTCTGGATCTACAAATAAGATTTTTTTCAGTGTGCGGTTTTATTATTAACATAGAAAGTTAAAAATGTGTCGGACTGATCGGTCACTTTGTCCTAGAAGGTCAGACAATACGATAATTACGTACTTTTAAAGGCTTCGAAGTCGACGTCAAAGATTGGATGAGCAAAAACGGACCCTGGGCGTACAGTATCATGGAATTGTCGGGACTCCACGCGGCGGCCAGCACCGGCTGGTTGCCTCTCACTACCGTCGAGCGTAACATACCGCTGCGCGACCATACCTTCAGCAGGCCGTCTTCACCGGCTGTCATGTTAGAACAAAAAAAATAGAGACAGAGAAAAAAGAGTCATGAATAAAGCCTCGTACAGCTGGATAAATAATATCGTAATTGTTGCTCCAGACTGACCAGTTAACAGAGCCGTGCCGTCGTAGCTCCATTTGCCGCAAATCGTCGCTCCCGCGTGTGCCGACACGGATTTCTCGATTTTGCCCGTTTTACTCACCAAGTGATATCTTCCTGTGTTCCATGGGAGAATAAAGAACCGCATCGATTATATGACCAAAATATAATTTCACTTCGAAAAGTAATTCGGATAATGTAGATAATACCGTCGTCGGTGGTGATGAGTAGGACGTCCTGCGAGAGCTTTTTCAGCGCGCCCGAGCCCGGCTGCACCGGACGCGAGTGGCACTGCATGTCCGTGGGATAAAAATCGTCGGGCAGCTCGGCCACGACTTTCGAGGCGAGCATGCCGCCGTCGAATTTCCAGGAGACAAGCTGGTGATCGTCGCTGTGTTGTTCGACGCAATTAACAATGAGAAAACGATACGGAGAAACGATTTGTGTTTTGCACTATACTAACCCGCAAGAAAATATTTCGTCCGAGGCGTTCCACACGACGCAGGTGACCATCTTCGTGTGGCACTTCGGGCCCTTTTGCAGTATCTTGAAACGCATTTTTTCAAATTTATTTTTTTTACAAGTTTAATTTGCTGATTGGGTCGAGCCACTCGAGTGAATGCGTTTTGCGAGGTAAGAAATTTCTATACAACAATGAATGCAGCACAGTAGCAGCCGATGTTCACTGATCTCCATGGCGACGCGTACTGCACAACAATTTGAATCATTTGAATTTCTGTCGCATGTGTGCGAGGTGAAAAATGATGCGCAATCACAATGTATTTCTTCATTTTTTTTTCTTTATTGATTGTAGAATTTTTCAATTATCTCGTTTCTCGGTACAACTTGTAACTTATCGCAGTAAAAGTAAAAGATTTTTTTTTTGTTTTGCGTTACATATATAAGTCAAAAATAAATTTAACGTACTGTACAACTTTTTTTAAAATTGTATACATATACATTTCATATATTATATTCTTATACGACATGACATTTCTGTGCGCGAGTTAAAATTTCTTACATGTGATGTGTAAATTATTATGTACAACTCAATTGTGTTATTATTATTACCCATGCTAATGATAAACAGTTATATTTTTCTTGTAGTTGCTATACTGAAAGATTTATGGGTATTTGATTAAAAGAATAAAAGTATATTTCATAAATTACATATAGATATTCAATGTTGATATCCAAAAAATGTAATCACAATCGTTTGCTCTCGCTAATCTTATGCATGTAGATAATAAATCGTCCTGGAGTCTCGATAATATGAGATTATGTCTCTAACGATTGACACACAAAGATCATCAACGGTTAAAATCTTTCAACATTCGAAAATATATCTCACGTCTTACATGTTTGTCTCTTTCTCTCTAAAGCCCCTCGGGTCTCTACTTATACCTAATTACCGAATCAACATAACAGTTAAAAAAAATTATAATTCAGCCTTATATTTTTCATTCCTATAATATACATTTAATTGTATCATATAAAACTACAGCGAATTTCTTTCACATTTTGATAATGTAATTATTCGATCGAGACTCCTGGGTGTATATGTTAACGATTACAATTTTTTTTTTTTTTATAACATCGCCGAATATTGTCGTTCATTTTCACACAATGCATAACATTGGACGTTTTGCGTAATTAATGATTATGTTTCTTTCGTGCAAACGTATTACCCGAGATATTGCTATAATCAAATAAATGCTATTCATAAAGCTTTACTATTTTAATAGTAATTGTTATTCTAAAAAATCGTATATTATATGTACATAAAATAATTATAACAATTCATTATTTTAAAAGTGATATTACGGCGCTTCTAAAAATTCAAATTAAAAATGGTACTTTATACCAATTATATAAAACTTATCGACTTGTGAATACTCCTGATTACAATATATTTTACAATATAAATTTATTTTCTCTCTAAGTTTCGTAAGTTAGTTTCTTCAGAAGTTAGTAATTGATGGTTTGCTGTTACAGATTTATAGACAACTTTAAAAACATGCTATGACTAATTAGTGGAATGCAGTTTTTTTTTTAATAATGGCAGTCAGTCATATACAAGTTATTGACTTCTTGTAAGAAAAAGCGTTTTAATTATTGCACAATAGATCAATCAATAAGCCAACACATTTATTTAGCTATAGACATAGTATCTGTTAAGTTAGTTAGGAAAACGTATTTTTAAAATTGCATGAATACTTTACTAATACTGTTAGTTAAAGAACTATCGATATCATCACTGTACAAGCTCTTTTTGTCAGATTATGGATCACTTTTTTCCCAATTTTAATACTATGTAGTGTTTGGCTAATTTTTTCATGAACATGAATACCCTGTCTATGATGGGTCTTTATTTATAAATTAGTACAGTGCTCGTTCATACATGGTTTGCATTGAGTGGTAACTACAAAGTAAAAATTTATACATAAATTAACAAAGAGAAGAGTTTGTTAGAGAAAAAAAGTGAGAGGAACAATAATTCGCGAGAGATCAGATTCACAAGTTCAACGGATGAAAACAAATCGAAAGATAAACGCCGAGTACATTTGTCTAAATTTTTTGTAAAATTATCTAACGTTTCAACAGTCTTGTCATGGAATGATGTGTGATGCTTTTAGCTCTAAATAAATTTTTAAATCTTATAGACGACGGGGACTACTTATATAAAATTTACATAAAAGTTCATTTACAGTTTTTTTTCGTTTCAAAAATAATTATTGTGCAAGTTCGATCAGCGAAAAATTACAATTTTATTATTCACAATTTATCTTTTAAATACTCGGTACTACTTTCTTTTGTATTTATAAATTAGGTTTTAATTAATACAAGTGCCTTATCCCCAGTACATCTTAATCACAAAAAGTATCGATTTTAAACTTTACAAAAAATTATTTTGCATTATATACAGATATGTTACAACTAATGTGCGATGAGAAAAAATAAAATTTAAGTTTAATGCAAATTCCATAGCATACGCACCGACTCTTAGCACCAGCAAAATGTTTATACTTTTAACCAACTTTGCCTTGAATAATAAGAATTCATAAGCAATTTTTTTTTCAAAAATAATTATAAATTTATAACTGCACATTTCGCTGACCAAACTTTAGCCTAATCATACATAACACATGTGTGCAAGGGTCATTTATTAGTTAAGCGCGTGACTATTTCGGCGACGTAGGAACACGCGGCTGTTGGCCGGATAGACCCTTGTGAGGAAAATGAGCGAGCTGCCGAGTGTCAACTTGACCGGTGCTCGAGCACCACCAGGTAACTTAATGAAGACCGTAGCGACAGCTGCAACTCCGTCGTCGGTCGGTTCCACTGCGACTGGCCGTACGTCGCTGTGGAAATTAACAATTTTATTTCGTCGGCCCTTGCGATGCGGTGAATTAGGACTACACTCGCTTTGGTTTGTCGATGATCCCTGAAAACAGATATTTAAAAAGTTAGTATCAACCTTTTTTTAACAATTTACAAAGATACCAAAGAATACGTACGTCTCTCTCATAAAGAATTGTTGCCGAAGCAAATGGTCTTTTGGCCATGTGCAACATCTCAACAACGTGCCTTCTTCTAGCTCTTCTAACATCGGCTGCCTGTTTCGTTTTCCAGGCAACTACGCAAGCTGCCAAGAATAAGAAAAAGCACGAGAAAAACACCGAAAAGAAGACAAAGAGATCTATGTGCAGCTGATCCTGACGGAAGAATATCATGCCGTACGCGGCACGTTTTGACGCGTCAGTAGCCCAAGTGGGTTCGATAGCTCGTAATGCTATGTGAAATTTCGTTTGGCCAAGTTCGTGTTTGTCTTGCGGTAAAGTAAGTACGAGACGGTTGCTCAGATTTCGCACGAATAAAAACGTGTTGATTTCTTCGATCGTGATGTAAGTTGCGAAATCGTCCGCCCACCGTTCCATTACGGTATACTCGAAACTCGGATTGCGCACGGATTCGCTGCCATTTGACATCAGATGATAGGAACTGTAAGGATAATAGTCCACTTTACGATTTCGCATGCGTACGCCGCCAGGTCCGATATCGTCGGGCCAGCCATCGCGATCTTTGCGCCATTTAAATTTTTCGTCCAACTCGATCTAAAAACATTGTTCCACATAAATCACACGGAAACTCAAATGATCAAAAGTAATAAACAATTTTATAAGATCTATTACCTCTTGGAAACCAGTTGACGAATTCATAGTAACCACGAACGTATCGTCTCGTGGACTCAAAAACAGATCTATTGCGCCTTGAGTAACATCGACCATTATTCGAATATCGACGTTCATAAATCGAGGTTGTATCATGTAAAATACCGATTGGCCAGGGTTCAATGGTTTTGGTTTTATTTTACACTCATCTAAAGGGGAAAAATGTGACTTTTACAATTATATCGAAAAATCATTGAAACAACATTCATATATCTATTCTCAAAAGTTACAAACCGTAGGGTCCTCCAGTTATAAAAACGCGGCAGAAAGTTAATATTTAATAAGAATCATTTTTTTTTATAAAAAAAATTTCATCAATATGATCAGAAATAAATTCGAAAAGTACATACCTATGAGCTTGGAATCGAAACACATCTTGTTATCGACAGTTACAGTTTTATAGCACTGATGACCCATCGTAGGCGTGCCGGCGTAATTTTCTTTGCACTTGCTGCATTGCACCATCCAACAAGGTGTAAAACCAGAATTTCCTCCTTTCGATGTTCCGGATGCACAAGCTGATTCAGTAAGACTTTCGGTATTATTTCTGCAATCGCAATTTTCTCCTGTCACTGGATCACACGTTGAACCGTGTCCATGGCATTCACACCTGAAACCAACAAATGATATTATTTTCAATCTATTAGTTAAGAAAAGATCAAAATGATTTAAGTAACTTACGGTCGGCAAACATCACGCAAATCTTCAGATCCCCTAAAGTAACCAGTGACACACTCGCCGCACTTATCACCTCTGGTGTTATTAGCACAAATGATACATTTTGCCTTAGAAACAGGCCCTGCGCCAAGTTGCTTTTCCAGCAGTTCAATTGGCATTTTATCGAGAGAAGTTGGATCCTAAGAATTTAGCAAAAGAATATTATACAATTTTGTTGCAAAAAAGTTGATAAAACCTGTTGATAAAAATTTCTTGTAAACTAACCGGCACAGTTCTGTTCTCATCGATGCATATGTGAGTGTGTCCGTTGCAATATTCGAGGCAAGGCACGCACTGCCCGTTGTCAGTGGGATTGCCAACGTAAAGAGGTTTACATTTATCACATTGAGGTCCTATCGTGTTGTTGTGGCATTCGATGCATTCGTCAAGTTTATCCGGCCCTTTACAATCGCTGTGCCCGTTGCACTGGCACTGGATCGAACAGTTGCGTCCGACGTAGCCAAAATCGCATTGGCAAACGTCGGGCTCGACGCACGTGCCTCTGACGCAACCCTGAGTGCACATAGGGACGCAGGTCGTTCTGCAATAATGTTATAATCGGTAAGAAAATGATTCGATAATTTGCACTCTCGAAAATAGCATAAATTTACCTCGTGTACTTATCGTTCGAAGAATATATCTTTTCCGCTTTATATCCTTCACCACACATGCATTTAAAGCCTTTTTCCCAATCTTCGCATCGTTCGCTTTTCGGTGAGCAAGTATGATGACCATTTTCACATTCGTTTTCCGGTGGGCAACGCATATAATTCCACGAGAATTTCAGTGGTTCGCTTTGCAATATGGTGGCATTATTGTACGGCAAAGTTTCCATTGATGATGCTTTCGAGCCTTGAGTAGAATAATAAAAATTTATTAATGTTAGAACTATTATGTAAAAATTAATTTAAAATAATGACGATTCTCACCATGCTCGATACGCGCAAACTGTTGTTGGTACAGCATTTCACAAGTACCACCAGCTGGATGCTCAGGGGGTTCTTCCTTCGAGCCTTCCGTACAAATGCCTTGTCCAGTGATGTTCGCGGAGTCGAGTGAACACCATCCGCAACGCGTTAGTTCCAAGCAAGTACTGCATTGTTTGAAGGTCGAGCAAGGTTCTGGACAATGGTCCATGTCTGTGTGTCTCAAAACAAGACCGCAAACTCCACCGGCGCAATATAATGGTTGATACGATGGGGATATACACTGAAAGTTAAGGCGTTTTAGTGAAAAATTGCAGTTATCTTTAAGTGAAATTCATATTTGCTTTTTATATCGTACTTCGTTGAGAGTCGTGGACCATCTGCATTCCTTCCAACCACCCTCAGCACCGGTTCCGGACAAACAACTTTTACAATCCTTGTGCTCAGAACACCGTTTCTCACACTGTCCACTTGTCATCTTTATGCTAGAGCGAGTAAAAATGTCTTCAGGCACGCAATTCCAATCATAGACTGGTTCAGCGGTTAACTTTAAACCCAACTCAGCTATAATAGAAGTAACAAAAAATTAGTAATACTAATTTTAAAATTGTCGCATTGACATCAAGTTAACTTACGAGTCTTTAAAACTTGTCTCGTCCAAACGCAATTGTCAACGGTATTTTTACATTTTTCGCAATCGCTAGCTGGGCACAAGCGCTCGGTGCAGTCATTGACATCTTTGAAGCTCTTTTTCCAAGGCTTGCACTTGTTTGCCTCTTCGCAGCTTCGATCGGCTGGAATGCACTTGCCGTGACAGTCTATGCACCATTTGCAGACAGGCTCTCTCTCGTGATAGTACGGCCACTCTGCCAAGCAATCGGTGCAAGTTTTGAAACTCTCGCATTTACGATTCATCATCCATTCTTGATTGCAGAAGATGCCGTTGGAGCGATGAGCTTTCGTCACGTTAACATCGCACCTAAAGACAAATAGCAGTATTACATATCTGTATTCTTCGAATAAAAATTATTTGTCCCACATTTCGTATTTCATTCTTACCTTTCATCGCGACGCAGCGACTCTTCGTTAGAGAAGCAGTAAGCCAGGTTTTCACCGGATATCGTGGTGACGGAACAGAACGAGCAACCATAGTACTTTCGACACGTGATCTTGTCCGTCCACAGATTGCACAGATCCTCGGGTATGTGAATGAGCGTGACGTGACTCTTGATGCCGCCGTCGAAGCCACCCACGACGTAGACAGCATTGCTCTCGGGTTCGGCGTGGGTCATGGCGTGCGCGTAAGCCGGCGGTGGCGGACTGCCGATGATTTCCATATCCTTGGTGATCAGGCGTATCCACAGATTGCAGGAGTACTTGTAAGCGATAAGCGAGTCCGTGGTGTTGTGAGGATTCTGACGTCCGCCGAAAATCACCATGTACTCGTCCGTGGTTACAGCAGAATGAAGAAAACGCGCTTGAGGCTGCGTGGAAAAAGTAGAGCACATTTTGTAAACGATTGTGAAAATTAAAAAACTAAAAACATCAAAAAATTTTTTTAAATCTAGAAAAATTTGTAGTTCAAGCAAGTCAAAAATTTTATAGATAAACAAACATTCAGAATCAAAAAAAGTTAAAATTTCGCACGCACGGCGCAAATTTCCATTCAAAAATGCATAGAAAAATTATAGAGGTACTCACGAGTGCGGCACTGTCAAAGCCGTCGTCGTCGAACGGTGGCAATACCGACCACGTCTTGGTATCGAAGTTCAGAGCGTAAAGTTTGTTCGATATGAAAGTTCGGTTAATGGCGTAGGTGTAGCCACCGAAAACGTAGAAACTGTTGGACTTGGCGTGGAACACGGTCGAGTGTCCGTAAACGCCCAGAGGGCCGTTGCCCGTGGTCGGCACCGTGTTCCAGCGCTCCTTCTCGAGATTGAACTGCCACACCGTGTCCAGATAGCCGTATTTCGGACTGAAGCCACCGATGAGCACCAAGCTCTCGGACTCGCTGCCGTCTCTGTACAGCGTGAGCGTGTGACCGGCCAGAGCGGGTGGCTCCCGCTTGTCGGACGACTCGTCGACAATCAGCGTCCAACGCTGATTCTGCAGGCCGAACTTCCAAAAGTCGCCGAGAGTGTTGTTCGCCAGACCCTGCACGCCCTCCTCTTTCATGGACAAGCCGCCGTAGACGTAGATCTGCTGGCGACTGTGAACGATCTCGGCGGCGTGGAAGTATCGGCCCTGCGGCATGGAGAACTCGGACGTCGATTCGACCGTCACCGGCATCCACGTGCTGTTTTTCGTGTCGAACAGTCGAATGTCGTTGAGAGGTCCGCGACTCAGCGAGTAGCCGCCGAACATCCAGAGCGAGCCGCGCCGATCCGCTACCAGACTGTGCCCGAAACGCGGCAGAGTTTTGCGCAAGTGATCCATCTTATCGGTTAGATACTCGCTGTTGAAGAGTTCCGTAAAAACAAGCTGGTGTTCCTGCAAGAAAAGGCGACATTCATAAGTAAAAAAATTTTAAGAATATATAAAACAAAGAAAGAAGATGAGCATACTTTGATAGGTATAGAACAATCTCGGCCTCCGAAACCTGCAGTACAGACGCAGTGTCCGTACTCTTTGTCGCATTCGCCTTGCTTCTTCGCGGACGAGCAGTTTTTCGGGCACAGCTCGATGTCGCAATTGATACCGACGAAGCCGGATCTGCACAAGCAATTACCGGCTCGACACTCGCGATTCGCCGGGCAATTGTCGCAGGTCAAAACGAGATAGCTGGCGTTGAAACCCTCGTGCTCGTAGAGCTGCTTGTAATGCACGGTGAGAAAGCCGGACTTTGCCTCGACCGTCACCGGATAGTCGGTGCTCTCGGTGCAGTAGACGCCGATCAGTTGGCTCTGATGGCCGTTGCTGCTCGACACGAAGCCCGGCAAACCGTCGTACACGTAGACGCTGTTTTCCTGGCAGCTGACGTTGATGTCGTCGTGGATGGTGAACTGTATGACGCTCTGCACGCTCGGTGTCATCGACTTGGTCGGCAGATCCGTCTTGGGCGTGACGATCCAGAGACACTCGCGAGTCGGCGCACTGGCCAGATTATTTTCCCAGAGGTTGAAGCGCGAGTGCCGACTGCCGAGTCCCTGGCGGCGACCGTTGCCCTCGCCCTCCAGCATGCTGCGCGACCTGCAGCCGTAGTAGCACATGCCACCCAGCCGCGGATCGCCGTAGTAGCCCTTCTGGCAGAGCTCGCAGCGGTCGCCCTCGGTGTTGTCGCGACAGAAGCAGACGCCGGTGCGCCGGTCGCAGGTGCCGAGCTCGACGTCGTCGTGCTCGTTGCAGTCGCACTTGCGGCAGCCGAGGCTGCTCGTGGCGTTGCCGTAGCTCCCTGCCTTGCACTCGTGGCAGAACTCGCCCTCGGTCCAGTTCTGGCACTCGTCGCAGTGGCCCGGGCCCCGGGAGCAGGTCGAGTGATTGTGACAGCCGCAATTTATGCTGCAGTCCGGCCCCGTCCAGCCGAGATCGCACTCGCACTTGTAGTCGGGCGCCTCGCTGCAGAAGCCGTGCACGCACTTCTCGTAGCAGGTCTTGACGCAGTTCTCCTTGCCGTCGCCGTTGAAGCCGCGCTTGCACTGGCAGCTGAAACTGCCGTGGGTGTTGGTGCACTCGGCGTTCACGTGACAGTCGTGCAGCTCGAGGATGCACTCGTCCACGTCGGGACACTGTGCGTAGGCCCAGCCGGCCTTGTCGCCGGCGATGCTCTTGTTCCAGTAGTCGTTGATGGCCTGGCTGCAGTTGTGCGCGTGATTGAAGTCGCCCTGCACGCAGGTGCCCGTGATGGGATTCTCGAGGCTGTAGCACCAGCCGCAGCTCAGAGACTGGATGCAGTTCGAGCAGTTGACGTGGCGGGTGCAGCTCTTGCACTGATCGGTGCCGCTGACGGTGGTGGTGACGCCGCTGCGCGACGTGACTCCGACGAGGCCGGCTTGATCGGTCCACTCGCGACACTGGCCGAACTGATACTCGGACGTGTAGACGGAAAAGGAGAAGCACTCCTGGGTTGCCTCGCACCAGACGCAGCGGCCGCGCTCGTCCAGGCACTGGGTGCAGTTGTTGCGCTGTCGACAGGGTATCGGGCACTCCTGCAGGCTCACTACAGCCGTCTGCAGGCGACCAATGCGAGCGCATCTGGCCTCGTCCGTCCACCACTCGCAGATGCCGGTCTGCACGCAGGACTCGCACGATATGAAGTTCGAGCAATTGGCGCAGGTGAACGGCGTGATAGTGAGGTAGTGCCATTCCAGGGTGGTCTTGCCGCTCTCGTCGGACTCGACCTCGAACACGCAGCTCTCGGTCTCGTTGACCGTGCGCGACATGCACTGATTGTTGACCTCGCACCAGCCGCAGGCCGAATCAGTGAGGCAGTGCAGGCAATTCTTGTACTGCTCGCAGGAGCCGTTCTGATAGGGCTCGAGATATTCGAAGGTGAAAACTTTGGCGTTCTCGCCGGGTCGATTGTGGATGATTTCCATTTTTCTTGGATGCGAGTAGCTCGTAGTTGTGATCATTCGTTTGGATTCGAAATCCAAGAGGTAACGGCCGCCCGAAAACGAAGTTACTTCCGCATCGTCGGAGTCTTCTGTTGTTGGCATTCTTACAGGAATACATTTTGGGGCTTCGGCCGACGAATTTGCGACCAAAATCTGTAAAAAAATAGATAAGTTATTATATTTAATATATTTAAAGATAGGAAAAATACATTATGAATCATAAAACCTACCAAATCACTAGTGTCGTTATTTCTCGAAATTTTCAATGTCGCGCTGTTGTAACTCACGCAGATCTTCAATTCCTCCCTGATACCCCAAATATTATGCGGCAGTCTGAGAAAACCAATCAGTCTCGCGATCATCTCTCCTCCTAACGATGTCTCGGTTTTCGGGCCCTGCATCGAGGGTACATTAAAGTCTACCGTAGTCGCGTTGACGATCGCAACCGAATCCGGTTGGCTGAAATTCACGGGCGGCTTGTACTTGAGAAAAGTCAGTCCGGGTCTGCGATCCATCTCGCGACACTCGTTGACCCGAGTGACCTCCGTGCCTTTGGTGCCCCACCAGCCGGGTATCTGCGAGGGTGTGTCGTCGCGCAAGCCGCACACGCCGTAATTGTCGTCCTGATGGTGGCATCGGGCGTTCTGCACGCACCAGGTGCAGGTGCCGAGGCTGAATTTGTTGGAGACGGACGAGCGGCCGCGTGAATTGGTGCCCCAGCCACCGCCCGGTTGGCCGTGAATCAGACACGAGTGGCAATCGCCGAGAGCGGGACAGACTCCGGGACACCGGCTGGTCTGCAAGTTCGTGGTGCAGTTGCTCACCACGGTGCGACCGTAGCAGCTCTCGTCGGTCGAGCACCAGCCGCATTCCGGATTGGCGGCGCACTCGAACAAGCTCTTGTGTCGAGAACAATATTGCTCCGGCTCGAGGGGATCGCTGTCGGCGGGTGCCAGCGTAGGTGGCAGCGTGTAAGCTAGTAAATCGGCATTGACGTTTCCGTGATATCCGCCGACGATCAATAAAGTATTACCGTCCCTGACATCTGCTGCGTGACCAAAGACTCCCTGCTGCTTAGGATATTGCGAATCTGAAGGAAAATCATTGAATCAAAGTCAATTGGCCAATTTCAAAATAATCCTCAATATATGACTTGAAAATGTTGCTTACCTCGATCGCTGGCATTCAGCACGTCTTGGCTCACCCAAGCGTGACAGCCTAGATGATACAGATACATTTGATTATCGTAGCATATCTCTTCTTTATTGTGCCTGTGAGAATATCCTCCAAATACGACGAGATAATTGCCTGCAAGCGTTCATTGACAACATTGAAACGAGGAAAAAGGCATTTATTTCTCTAATCATCATTGAAGAGAAATGAGCGACTCACCAATTATGTTACAAGTATGAAATGCTCGCTCTCGCGGAACGTAAGTGTCGCGCGAGTGCCCCCGCGGATAATGGATTTCCGACCAGACCCGATGATCCAACTGAAAGGCGAACATGCGGTCGGAGAGTTTGCTGAAGCGAGCGACGCTCGCGATGACCCCGCCGTAAATAAGCAGCGAGTTCGTCGCTTTGTGATAGACAGTTGAATGAGCCACGAGCCTCACGTCTAATTGTTTTCCACCGCGAGGTCGAACTTCCTGCCATTTTTCTGTACTTGCTGTTGCGTCAGCTGCGTTTCAATTTGCATTATGTAATACGCGCATTATCTCAATTATTACAATTATTTTCTTTTTTTTTTTATTCGTACTTACATAGGTTCAATTTGATTTTGTAAAGATTCGAAGAGAACACGCCGTCTTCTGTACTACCACCGAATAAATAAATATAATCTTCGGCTAATGTAAGCGTGTGCCTAGTCAATCTTGGCGGATAAAAAGGTGAATTTTTAGCACGCAACGTCCACATAGATTTATTTACGTTGTAATACCACAGCTCGTTCGAGAGAATTCCCTCCTGTAATTTTCCGCCGTATATGACAAAACCACCTGATAAACATAAAATCATATTTATTCAAGCTCTTATCGACAGAGTCACAAGCGCGAATTTAATTACGACAAATTTACCTTTGTATTTACAAGCTGCATGCCCGTAGCGCGCGGCTGGTTTTGGAAGCTCTTCGAGGTTTGGCTCTGTTGATTCATCTTTTATTGGCAAGCGAGTACTGTATTCCAAGTCCAAGTTATCTTGAAGAAATGTGTTTTCATCTGGAGGACTTTCTCCGTCCCATTTTTCATTATTATTAATGCTGGACATTGATTCTGATTGTTCGAAACGTTCATCTTTTTCCGAATTCCTTTTATGCCTACTATGCATTGGTCGAATTTTTCTCGTATGCTTTTTTCTTTCGAAAACATCATGAACATCAATATTGGCTTTTGATAATTGCGGTTTCTTTTCAGTTTCACTTTCTGAATTAAGATTCAAGTCTTTCCACCCTGATTCGGAATCACCATTTATACTTTTATCTTTCAAAGAAGAAGTATTGTTTAAACTTAATAGAAGTTTCCAAAATATGGATGTAGGAGGGAGCCCATATTCTTTGTGGGCTCCAGTACCCATTTGTTCTAATTCTCTGGCAATTAATAATGGATCTAAATATTCATCAAAAGTTGTACCTTCTAAAATAAATAATATTTTACAGTGTTTCAATGAAATAAATGATTTTAAAATTAATTATAGAATTATTTCATGTACCTAACACATGACCATCTTCATCTTCCCAATGACTTTTTGAAAAACGATAAATTTCTAAATCACTCAATACATAATTGAGATTGTACCCTCCAAAAACATATAAAGAATCTACTTCACTAATATAGACAGCCGTGTGAGCAGCTCTAGGAGTCATACCACTTTCAGAATGAGCTAGCCAATGCCATCTAGAAAAAATTATTCAAAATTATTAAAATTTAAAAATATTAAATAAATATAATTAAACTTCTATCAGATGTATATTTAGAATTATTATTTACCTATTTCCTTCTGGGGTATTTTTTTGTAGCGAACATGCCTGTCCAGAATAACCATTATGACATTCGCAATGCTTTGATCCACAAACACCACCAATTCCACAATTATTAGGGCAAAGCGGTCGAGAACAATCTCTACCTCCCCAATAATTTTCGCAAAAGCAAACATTTTTTATACATTTACCCCGATTTGTACAATTGTTTGGACAATCCGAAACAGAAAATTCTGCATTAAATCCATCCAAAACATAATTTGTATCACTGTACAATAAAATTAACATCTGCAAAAATACATAGTTACAAATATAAAAACCATAGTTTAACATATTTGAAATACCTATTTGAAACAGTTACTCACATATCCTGAAGAGGCTATAACTTGTTGCGGTTCTGTTTTACCACTAAAACTACCTAATAAAGGAGATTTAAAAGAATCTCCATCATAAACAAATATATAATCATAACTACATTCTGTACCCATTGTTCGAAAAGTTAATGTTATAAACTGATGAGTGTTTTTGGCTGAAAGCAATTAATTATTTTGATAAATAATTTTTTTTGTACATATTAAAGAGTAGAAATGATTAATGCAAGTTAAAATTACTAATGTTACCTTTGATGAGCCATTCGCAATGTGAGTCCTGTGTGTAATTTAAACCTTTGGGTCCATCGCTGATAACTCCCCAAGGCTCCGTAAAGATTTTTCTTGTTTTGTCGCATGGCACTAGCTTGGACGATTGAGGTACCAAATGTAGGCCCTTCAGCAAGCTGCTCCAGGTAGCAATCCATAATGCTGTCGTAATCACCCAACCCATCACACTGCCACCGAATTTACTAGACTACTTGTCTGGATTATAATCATCACGACAGTTCACCTACAAGTGCTTCACTGATTCACCTGTAAAGTATCATTCAGAATTAGAGTTTGCACACGACCAGGAAAAAAAGAAGCACGCTGTTCATTGATTAAAAGAATTCACTTGAGTAATGTTTCCAGCTGCTCGAACATCTTTTTTTAAACTCGATACGCGAGTTTAAATTTTACATTTTTACATTCAGGTGTAAATCACGAGATAAAACATTTGTTTAACGAGCTGTGAAATTGCAACTACGCGTCCGCGTGCACACATGATACATGTAAAATAAACAAGGCTGCAACAAAACAAGGACAGCGCAACAAAAGCGTATACACAAATCAATGCTAGAACACCAACTATATATTGACAATGACAGCCTCTATAGGTTCGTGTACCTCGGCTCGAGCTGTCGCGCGACAATCATAAACACTCATTTGTCGAACACACACTTGAATATGTCACTCTCTTTCGGCGTACCTATACTACAATATCGTATACAATCGTATCGATCAACGAAACTCCACATTCCCTCCGTTGTAATGAGCATTGCTAATCGAGTTGTCGAAAAAACGAGGCGAGAGTTATACCAAAAATAAACACAGCGCCGTCTTATCACGCGTTAATTTCTGAGGAACGATTTATCTCTAATCTATAAGATCTTCGCAAATATTTGCCCGCATGTCATCGGAGCGCGTATCAGACGAAAATTATTAAGCCTCTACCTCGGTGCGCTTATCAAGTGCACACAGACACAGTGTATTCGCGTACACATAACCTTGAAATCTCCATAAAAATATCGAGTAACGCGGGGGACATGTAAGAACTGCTGCGCCTGCCACTTGCGAGTCGCACTAGAATCAGCTGCTGCTACCGAATCCGTCACGCAGTAATATGCACTGTCTCATAAGTGACACATCGAGAAGATCACACAACAAAATTACCACTGTGCGTATTCGATCATTCGTTTCTGCTGCGCTCATCCGAACCCTCGTAAACAAACTCGTCAAATCACCGTAAAATGCATCCTCGCCGTGTAGAGAGATATGATGCAGCTGCTGCTTCGGCGTCCGTCAGTGCACTGCACCCGCTGCTGCTTCTCGAGGAGGAATAGCCGTGCAACGCTCCGCTCCGCTTTTTTCTCCGTTTATCGGAATAAAACAATACAAAATAATGCAACTCGAGACACTCGTGCGCTCGTTTCGATTCGCGACTTCACTGCACTGCACACTTTTTATTGTTGTTTCTCATATTATTATTACGCTCTCGATAAACTCATAATCTCGCAGTGTTGTGTGTTTGCCAGTGCGCGCTGCGCCTCTCGCTGAACCTCGGAGCTAACTCGAAGCGCGCAAGATTTTTCACACTGCATTCGTGAGTGTGTGTATGTGTGACGTGTGTGCACCACAAGGCAAGGAGCTGCCGCTGCTGCTGCCTCATGCAGCAGTCGGCGCGAATCGTAAAAGATAGAGGAGGGAGAGAAAGAGAGCGATGTACTCTGCACGCTTGTTGTTGTATGTATACACATTGACGTCTCACAGAGAGTTGCAGAATTTCAGCGATGAAATTTTGTCGAGCGTCACGATGATTACCCCTTTTTTTCGAAAAAAAAATTTTCCCCGGATAATAGAGAATTTCCAGACCTTTCCATGTAACTATAGCGTAGACTGACTGTGAATCGCATCGAAAATAGTATTTGGATAACCGAAAATAATTATTTGTTTATGTATGGATCGCTGCAGCTGTGTAGACGCCGTTCGATGTCGAAGCCGTTCGTTGATTCGATTTTTTTTCTTTTTCCTTTTTATAAAAACAAAAAATGTAATAAAAAAAAAGAAAAAAATAAGTATATCTGATAAACTCGTGCATGGCAACCTTACATAATATAGTTTCGAAAAATTTGTTCATTAGTATAGCAGGAGAGAGCAAGTGAAACAAATTATTTGAATGATATGAAGAATCTATAGCTTTTAATAACACCAGCATTGTAAATAACAAAACAAATATAAATTATGCTAACACTATTAGTCTAGTTTCTGCTTTTTTGAAGCTTTTTGAGCCCTCATGGTTCTCTTGTTATTACATTTTATTACATTGTCCTCGTGAATTGGGCTTTCAGCTGCTAAGCAAATATTCCACAAGTCTTCATTCATTAGATTTTCAATGATTGTCTCACAGCAAAGAATTGGCAGTCGGTTATGCGTCAGCTCCAAGAATGGCTCCAGTGCCCATCGTCGGAAAAATCTTTTCGACATTTTCTCGCATAGATGCAAAACACAAACCTCTTGATGTTCTTCGTCGGGGAAGCACTCAAAATCACCCACTGCCCCGTGATCAAAATAATCCTCAAATGTGAGTCGTTTTTCAGCCTCTTCGGGTCTTAAGCGAATCAGGTCGTAGAGCGACAGGATCCGTTTGGGGTCAAATGTAATTTTTGCTTCTCTCGATACTTCCTCATCTTCATCGTCGGTGAGCGACTCTCTTGGATATATCCATGGCTCTTTCGCTTCTTTCGCGAACTCCTCGTCGTTGAAACATTTTTCAATGTCCGTCGACTTTTCGAACATTTTGTGCTTGACGAAAAATTTCATGATAGTTGTGGCATCACTTCGGTTCAGCTTGTATCCTCTTTTCTCAAGATGTTGGACGACGCCCAGAGCCCCGGACGCTAGTCTCAATCTAAAATCATCCCATCTCATCTCCAGCCACGGTTTAGACCTGAAGTCATTCTCAGCTGGGAAAACGAATTTAGATAGATCAGCGCCACGATCTAAGAGTACGCCGACTATGTGCGGCAAAAAATTCGACACAGCTATAAACAGTGGTGTACGGCCTCGATTGTCTAGAGGGTCGATTGGCACCGAATGATTTTTTTTGTCGCAGGTCTTGAAAAAGAAGTCCACCATGTTGTCATCGTCTAATTTTTTGGCAATCCTGTGCAGAGGTGTCAATCCCTTTGCATTGGCTAAATTAGGATCTGCACCGTTTTTTAGTAGAGTCTCAAACACCCCCTCTTCGTTGTGTTCCAGAGCTAAGTGCAGTGGCGAATCACCTGTTTCTGGCACGACGCAATTGGGATCCTGCCCAAGCTTGAGAAATTTCTCGACGACTTGGTCACAGCCATGCTTGCAGGCTGCGTGAAAATGTGAAAATCCAGATTCGTCGGTGTAGTTGACGTCAAACCTGTTATATATTTCAAAAAGCTTGCTGGCGAAGTAGCTACTTATTCCGAGATGCAGTGCTGTGGTACGACGTAAAATTGGTTTGCCGTCTTCATCGAGGTCAGGCTCGTCTCGATAGTCGGTCCTGATCAAAAAATTGATGAAACGATCTGCTCTGCGTCCACTCGTAACTGATTCGGATGATGCGAACTCCTTAAAAATCCAAACAATTTCTTGATTTCGAAAAACGTCACCGAGATATGGAAGTTGTCCCTCCCAATGTTTGATTAATGAATTTAGTGAACGGAGAAAGTCACGTCGATTTTCCTTAATTTCCCAATTGACATTTTCTCGTAGGCTCTTCAATTTTGCCAAGTTAAGTTGACCGAGATGATCGTACTCATCGTCAGACATTTTCAAGTCAGGCTCACGATTCAAAAACACAACCACACAGTTACACAGTCGCTTGCAATATGAACTATTATTCACTTTTTTTTCTCGAGAATCACTAGATGCAAACGATCTCTTTTTGTAAATAACTTGTACTGATGACTGGGAGGCACTACGATGTGATCTGTGCCAACTGCGAACAGTGCGAACTACAAGTTACGATGTGTCGTTGTTTTGATGCCGAGAAACTCATATGAACACGCACAAATAACAAAATAGGGCAAAACAATTGAGTGCAGTGTCAAGATAGAAAAGAACATTACTCGATGAGTCGATGCTACAGCAGAGTGCAGACGTTACAAACACAATGACTACGAGCGCTATTACAACGAGCCGCGTGCGGCGTGTTGTGCAACTCTGCCGGCAGCAGATGCGAACGAGCAGAAACAGAATCTCGACACTCATCGACCAATTACGATTTATAATTCAAAACGCATCATAAGACTCTGTCCTGTCCTCACTACGCGTAGAGCCTATATGTTTCTAAGATTATCGCGCTTACACTAAAACAAGTGCATAACTTGACTTTGAACGACTAAATCACAAATTCAATTACACAAATAATCGAATTTGAGCATCGAGTCAGCACGAAACAGAATCGCTGCGCAGACGTTTCAAAGGGCTGTTTTTGAAAATGTACGTTGGCATTGGCCGCGAAATTTCGAACGCGACTAAGATCGCAACAGTCGATTCGGAGTCGCATCGCTTACTGTACGACACGTATAATCAGTTGTTCTCAAAAGTGTTTAGTTCGTTATATTATTTACCCTTAATTATAATATCGTTCGAGTTTGTGCGAATAATCGATAAGAAATCATCATGGCCTTCCTACCTCAGCATCTGTGCTCCCTGCTGAAACTCGACGATCTGGTGGAGGCCCTCGACGATGCCCGTGGCTACGATCAACGAGTGCGTCTAGTGCTAAAAACCCTACAGGCCAATTTCGGCGGCATCCCACTCGATCACGTCCACAGTGAGGCCAAGTCGGCCGAGACGAGCGAAAATCTGAGGCGTCGGGCCGATCGACTGATGCTCGGGGCCGGTTGCCGAGACGAGGAGTGGTTTGCCGCCCTGGACATGTATCAGCGAAGCGTCGCCCGAGCCCCGCCGAAGTCACCCGAACTCGCCCGAGCCTACGGAAATCGATCGACGGCACTGCTGCGACTGAACAAACCCCAGGACTGCGTCAAGGACATTGATTTGGCCCTGGGGATCGGCTACCCGGAGCATCTCAGGGCGAATCTGCTGCGCCGAAAGGCCAAACAGCTGAAGAAGATGGGCAGACGGGAGGAGGCCGACGCAGTGGCGGAGGAGGCGAGGCTGTGGCTGGAGAAGGTCCAGCTGACGGACCGCAAGAAGCGACGTCTGGAGCAGAGGATCGACGAGGCGACCCGAGATCCCGACTACGAGACGCCAGAGTCTCACAAACGACAGCTGCAGCGTATGGATCTGGCACTGGACGACGGGGAGAGACACCCCCAGCTGGACAACTGCTCGACGGCCGTCGATCTCGATTACGACGCAGCCTCGAGGGGACGACATCTCGTCGCCTCGAGGACGATCCGACCTGGGGAGCTTTTGATTTTGGAGCCCGCCTACGCCTCGTGTCTGGCCACCAAGAGGATCTACAGTCACTGCTCCCATTGCCTCGCGAGATTGTGGCATAGTGTGCCATGCGACTCGTGTGTCTCGGCCCTCTACTGCTCGGACGAGTGCAAAACTCGAGCTTGGCTGGAGTACCACGACTACGAGTGTCAGGTCAGGGCTTACCTGTTGGCCATGTCGATGAACGACACGATGATATTCGCGCTCAAGTTGACCATCAAGGCCGTGAAGGAGTTCGGGGGTGTCATCAAGTTGAGGAGAGAAACCAAGGATATCGCCAAGTGCGACGATAATTGCTATTTTTTTCATATTTTAAAGCCAAATTAAACGATGAAATTCCGAAATTTTGCAGACTACCTGGCCAAGAGCTTCTCCAAGGACGGCGTTTACCGGAGCGATCGATATCGGGCCTGCTACAGTCTGCTGAGCCACTCGGACCGTAGGAGGGATCGCCACGAGCGGGTGCAATTGTCACTGAGCTCGGCACTGATTCTCTATTATCTGCTCAAGCTGACGCCGATTTTTGGCGGCTCAGGATCGACGCGCCAAGGGGATGAGGATATCGTGGCTGAGTTGTATGACAGTCGTGAGGCTCTGTTCGTCGGTAGACTTATCGTCCAGCATTACATGCAGCTTCAAGTCAACGGAGCTCTGGTACGCCGGCTATTTTCTACATATTATATTATTGGGGTGGGAGTTGTTAAAATTAACTGTTTTTTTTCTTTTTTATAGTTTAATGAGTATCGAGATTTCGAGTACTTTCCAATAGGCGGGATGCTCGGGCCCGTCGTGAGCCTGTTGAATCACAGCTGCAACCCAAACGTTGCCAGGTGCTCCTTTATCAAGGGCAATCGAGTTTATCAAGCTGTTTACGCACTCAATGCAATCGACGAAGGTGTCGAGGTATAATAACGAATGAATCCTTTGTAATAATGAGAAAAAAGAAATTTTTAGATCATTACCTCAATTAATTACAATTAATTACAGTTGGTTGAAGATTACGGCTGTCGTTTTCCGGGCACACCAATCGAACAGAGAAGAAAAAAATTAGCGCCTTACTTATTCACTTGTACATGCGAGGCCTGCGAAGGCAATTGGCCACTGATCGACGATCTACCGTCCATCGTCGTATGTTCATTCGTTTATTATTTTTTAAATTACCTATCATTGAATTTGAAAATAAACAATTAA